>JANBOI010000061.1:0-24070 GCA_027595825.1 Coemansia biformis
GCGGGCGGCCGCTGCCCACGCCACTTTTGGCCTCCGCGACCGCTGGCACGCCACCTGCTCCAGGCGCCCGCCGACCGCGCGGTGGCGGATCTGCTTTTGCTCTGCAGGCGGTTGGGTCGCTGCGTAGCACGGTTGCTCCGCAAACGCCATCGCCGCCGCGCACCAGCGCCCCAGGCACCCCCAGCAGCCGGAACCTCCGCCGCCATCATGCCTTTTGCGGCACACAGCATTGCTCGGTCAGACCCAGCCACCGGTTTCTGCTTTGTGTCCCCCCCAACCGAGCGCCCGAGGTCTCATTCTGCTCGGCCGGCTCCTGCAGGCACCTGGAGTCTGGCGGCGGCAGGCCGCCTGCAGCAAACAGAGCTGCAGGCAACCCTGCTCTGGCGGCCCGGTGCCGCTGCCGCACACACTCGCCCGCCGGCGCGCCTGCAGGATTTAGCCAGCAGCCCGCCTGCCTGCGCCTGCGCCGCCGCCTCTGCCGCAGTCCGGCGCATCCGGGCGTCTAATATTCCCCGATTGGGACGCAATTGGGGCCGCGCCGCGAATTGCCCGACGACAAGCGGCTTGTGGCGCACTCCCGAGCAGAATCGCGGATCCACCTAGCGCCTGTGCTGCTCACCCGTGGCGCTGGGCACCCACGGTCGCGGCGGGGTACATAAGCGCCGGCCACGCCCGCACCAGTCCTGCCATCCAAACAGCAGACCCGCAATCCACTCCTGGCCCCGCCCACGCCTCCGCACCGCCGTCGCCACCCAGCCCCCCTGCCATGGCCGCCACCACCACGATGAGCACCTTTGCCTGCACCGACCGCGAGTGCACTTGCCCGTTGTGCAAGAGCGGCAACTCGTGCTGACGGACCCGGATCCGCTCCATTACGCCGCATCCTGCATCCCTCCACATCTGCATCCGCCGCGCCGCCAAGCGGCCTGCCCAGAGGCCTCCGTACCTGGCCAAAAAAATGTAGCTGTTGCTGTATACAGCAGCCTGGCTACCCACCATTGCATTGCATTACAGCCATATAGACTATGTTTTCTTTGTAATGAAGTGGAACGTACCTGAACTGTTAATGCAACACTGGTTCAGTGTAGCTGGGATATGTGTAGCGATATTTGCCGCGCAACGCTGCCAAGCGACCGCGGCTGTAGCCCCCGTGGATCGTCTACCTTAATGTGAAGGTTCGGCGCTACGGCTGCCAGATAATCCCGCTGAACAATCGGGTCTGTGCTCACGCCAAGCAGCACAATTGGCATGTTCGGAGGTGCGTCGGCTGCAGCACCCATCTCCTGGATAATTTGCGCCAGCTGCGGCTGCTGCTGCACTTCGAAATACTGTGCTTGTGCCAGGTACGGGCTCGATAGCGCCCACTCTGTTGCCTTCTGGCTGGCGCGATTGGCATCGGAGATGACTGGTGGGCTTGTCATCCATGTTCCCAGTGCTGCGAGCGCGCGTTGAACGCCGAGATGGGAAGGGCGGAGATTGGGCTCTGGCAGGAGTTTGCTGTCTGCCATTGCCTGCGCCTCGGCGATGCGGGTGTGCAGGCTTTGGTTGGGGCCGAGAAGGCTGAGCAGCGCCGCTTCTGTCGGGTAGACAAACGCCATGCCTACGACCTTTCCTTGATTGAGCGCGGCAAACAGACGCGCGTACTCTGCGCCAGAGCGGTGGCCGACAACGTAGAATGGGCCCTTCTCGCCAATGCTGTGCAGGGCGCTGCTCAGCGCTCGCTCCAGGGTCACTGGTGTGATCGGTGCATATCCCTGGGGCGAGCGGGCATATCCGGGCCGGTCGTACACACAAACCCGGTGGTTCAGCTCAAGGAGCGCGTTTTGCAGTGACTTGCTTACCAACGACGGATATCCAGCTACATGCTCGATGAGCACGACAGACTTGGAAAGCGGCCTGGGATATGTCGCGGAGGCCCAGCTGCTGGATTCGCCACTGCAGGTGATGGAGATATTGACCGTCCGCTCGATGTTGTCCGGGAACAGCATAGGGACAGAGGCAAGTGTATGGGGGATGTCGGGGTAGCCACCTGCATGCGAGCACTGCTCCAGAGTGCCACTGAAGAGCAGCGCTTGAATCACTATCGACAGGAGCGCCGCAACCGTCACCACTGGCCCGTTGCAGATGACGGCAGAGGCGGTTCCTTTGAGCCATCGCCCCCGCGGTGCGCGAGAAGGGGGCGCCAGAGTCGTCGTGCTGGATGGAACAACGGCGAGCTCGTAATGCCGCGGCTGGGGAGAGGGTGCCGGCGAGGCGGTGTGCGGCGGAGAGACCATGTCCATAGCGACGCTTTCTGCAATGGTACCCGCACCGCCAAGCCTGGTCGTGTCGCTTGCCAGCGAGAAGCCATCGGAGGCGCGCGAGCTTTTGGCCCGGGGCGACCCGATGTGTGTATCCAACGGCACGCAATCCAGGGCGTCCTCCAGCTGATTCACCCCGGCCAGATCCAGCTGCCTTTGTTGCTTCATCTGGTCGTGAACGCGGAGGAGTATCCTCGGTATCGCGGCAGCAGAACATGCGGCAGGGGCAGCATAGCAGGGCACAATCAAGCAGAGCATGTCCCTGTAGCCGATTTTGTAGAGCTGCACAGATGTGCCTGTGCCTAGCGCCAGCGTCGCAACAGCGAATGCTGTCCACATGGCAATCCGCGCCCAAGCACCAGCCGGTCGCCAGCTGGTAGCGCCTTTCTGCTGGCTGTTCCCGCTGGCCGCGTCGCGGCACGACACTACAAGGAGATAGGTGGCAATCCACGATGCCATGACGCCAGCCATGGCAGCCCACAGCAGGACAAGCTCGTTCCCGACGACCTGCCGCGGGCTGTCGGAGGTGCCCATCATCGTTGTGCAGCAGGCCAGGGCATATGCCTGGACGCCGACACCGACAGCGAGGACGGTCGCGGTGACTGCCACGCGCAATTCCATGGGTGAGTAGTACAGTTGCAGCAGACAAATAGGGATTGGGAGCCGAGATAGCGCCAGCCGGCCGCCGTGGGTTAAGCAGCTGCCGAATGCTCCCCGTGGCGGGCGGCTGTTGCGCATCTGAGCCCAAGTAGCGCGGCCCTAGGTGCACGCGCGTAGGGGGGAGTGCGGAGAAAGGGGCCCGCAGAATGCTGGTCCGACATGGCGGGTCCAACCAGGCCACGCGGAGCGCAAAACGCCCCACATGGCATGTACCAGCCGATGAAACGCCGACCCGCCCCTGGCTCGTGGCGTGGGTAACCATGCCTGCGTAACTAAAGAAGCAAGACAGAAAGGCATCTGAACGGGGCCGCTCAGTGCCCTAGTACGTCGTGATAAAGCTAAGAATCGGGTGCGGCAACGCACCCACGACATGACCGTCGGGGGTCGGGCGGGTCTTGATGCGGATGGTAAAGTAGAGCGCCATGCTGCTCGACTTTTCGGCATCTGGGTTGGAGCGCACCTCGTAGAGGCGGCCGGCGGGATCGTTCGTGATGGGCTCGTCGAGCAGCTCGGGCGGCGGCGGGGCGGCAGGCTTCTTGTGGAGAATCTGCGAGATGACCGCTGGCGAGATCAGGCTGCGCCGGACGCTGTTGTAGCTTGGCCCGTCGTCGAATTCGGGGCTGGCTGCCTCAGTGCGGTTCGAGCTGTGGCCGGCAGCGAGGTCGTTGAGTTTCTGGGTCTCGGGCCCGCTCTGCTGCTTGTTGGTGTTCATCCGGATGTTCTCGTTGTAAAAGGCGACGCGCTGCACGTACAGCGACTTGACCTCTGCCGAGACCCGATCTCCGGCGTAGAACGAGCCCCGGCTGGTGTGCAGCATGGTGGCGTTCAGCGGGAGAGGCAGGGCCACCCGCCAGCGCTTGGGGATTGGGATGTTGGTTGCCATGCGCACGGCCACGAGGACGTCCTGCTCAACCATCCCGTCCTTTGTGCGGTAGTGCATGTAGTTGGGGTCGTCGCCGCGCACCGGGACAAAGGTGAAGCGCGCCAGCAGCGGGCGGCCTGCCAGCGCGGGTAGGCGCGGTGCAACGAGGAAGTCGCCGTCAATGTGCTCGAGGATGGCGCGCTCAAACTGCTGGTGCGCCATGTCGTTGCCGACGCCCGCAAGCGCCGTGAAGAGTGCGTAGATCGAGTAAAAGTCCTCCACCTGGGCGCGCCAAGGCTTCTCGTTCAGGTGCGCCATGGAGACGGATTCGCCAACCAACTTCTTGGAGCTGCGCACAGCCAGACGGCCAGCGTACGCCCCTGGCTCGTGGGCCTGTGCCGCGGGCAATGGCGCAGCCAGCGCGGAGCTGGTCGCTGCGACCTCGTCGTCCCATGCTCCAAAGTCGCGCTTGCGCATAAACTCTTCGCCCTCGCTGTACTCGTCCGCCTCCTCGGGGTCATCGACGGGCGGGTTCTCGTCGTACGGCTCGTTTGCGGTGCCAAGGCTGTTGTGCTTGCGCAAGTCGTCCACGACGTTGCCGCCGACCACGCGCACATGTCCGTCGGGCCCGTAGTACGCCTCCGGGTCCTTGACCATGAGCATGGCGGGGTCCTCGCGGCGGTTGTGGTCGTCGATGAGGTTGACGCCAGAGGACTGCTTGACAAGCTCCATGTCTGTGATCGTGCTTGTCGACGTGTTCTTCTTTTTCTCACCGTACTTGTTGTAGTTGTAGTCCGTGTCGTCGTCGTCGTCATCGTCGTCCTTCTTCTTCTTCTTGACGTGCGTGCTCGTCGGCGTCACCGACGGGACGGGGTAGACCGGCGTGTTGAGTGCGCGCTCCTGGTCCGAGCCGCGCAGGAACAGCACATTGGATGCCAGCCGGCCATACGGCAGCGGTGCAAGGATATCATCACAGACCTGCAGCGACCGGCCCTTGGTGAAGTCGCAGGCTATAAGGTCGGGACCGGCGTTGAAGCACGCGGTGATTCGGTCGGTGCTGCACGGTCGCATCAGCCAGCGGTTGTTGACGCACTGGCCAAATTCGTAGCCGTTGCACGCAAAGCCCGCGCCGATGCACGGCTGGTCGGCGCGTGGGCACCTGGCAATGGGCAGCGGGAATGTTGGCGTCACGATGGAGATGGTCTTGTTCGATGTGACAGGGCTGGGCGCTGTGAGAGAGCCGATCTCGTAGTCTGTGGACTTGCGGACACGCGTGGTGACATGCTTGGTCACAATGTGTATCCTGCGCGTGCGAGTGGAGGTCATATGGATGACCTTGGTCGACTGAACGGTGGTGGTATCGTCGCCGCTCTCCTCTGCCGGCGCCGAGTCTGCCTCATTCTTCTGCTCCTGCTCCGCCCCCGATGACTGCTCGGCGTCTTCCGTGCTCCCGTCGGAAGCCGACTTGGCGTCGTCGTTTGGAGCGTCGTCGCTCGCGGGGCTGTCAGTGTCGGCATCCCCGGCGCCATCGGTACTGGCGACGCCGCTCTTATCGGTCTCGACACTGCCCTTGCTCTCAGACGACGACGACGACTCTGTCTCGTTATCGGCCGTGGAGCTGTCTGCAGCACTCTCCTGGGCGCCGCCAACAGCCACCCTATTCAGATTTTCCGCCGCAAGATGGCCGCCGTCCGTGCCGCTCGCCCGATCGGCGGCAGACTGCCCGCCGGTCTCGACCTCGCTTACTTCGGCATTCGCCGTTGCAGGAGCAGAGGCAGAGGCAGATGCTATCGATACGTCGTTGCCTGCAGTGCCGCCGGTCTTCCCTGCGCCGCCCGACTTTGGCGCAGACGTCGTCGCAGAATCCACAAGTGTCGTGGCGGGCGCTGGCTTGCCCCCGGCGCCGGGGGGCGCTGCGTGGCCATTGTGCGAGCTGGTGTCCGCCGTGCTGTCGTCCGACTCGCTGACCTCGTCGCTGGGCTTCTTGCCAGAGTCAAGCACTTGCCGGATCATCGCCGCAAACGTGGTGTCCTCGGTTACTTGGTTGGTCTCGGCTTGCGAGGCGTCCCACACCATGACGCCGCCAAACGAGTCGAACATGCTCCGCGTGGTGTTGATAATTTCCTTCAGCTTCTCTGGTGGGACGTGGCCGCTGCTCGCCGCCGAGCGCGAGCCTGGGACGCCGAGGAACACGCGCACATCCTTGTTGGCTGCAATGGTGGTTGCCCACTCGTGCCATTGCTCAAAGTTGAACCAGTTGGGGTGGTCGACACCGCAGTAGTTGTTGTAGAACTGCACAAATACCATGTCCAGATACGCGTTGTCCAGAATCGGCCCAGCGTAAAAGTCGGGGTACGGGCACTGTGGCGCGGCTGTGACGTAGAACCGCCTGCCGGTAACCTCGGTGAACCGCTCCCGAAGCCGCTGGACAAAGCGGACATACCCAACCGCCGAGCCGCCCTCGATGTCTAAGTCGATGCCGTCCAGCACGGCATTGTCAAATGGACGCGTGTGCGAGTCTCCGCCAAGGAACAGATCCCAGATCCTGTCTGCGTACCGCTCGGCCTGCATGTCGTCGGTAAAGCCGTACGATCCCCTTGCGCCGCCCATCGACAACAAAACGACCTTGCCTTGTTTCTGACACTTGCTTATTGCCTTGCCGATGCCCGAGCAGTGAAGGAGAGTCGAGTTCTCAAAGGAAGTCACGCACGAGTTGGCAAAGTTGAGCTTTGGCGGGCGCAAGTTGTCGCTTTCAAACTCGGAGAGAAAGGAAAGCACCAGCACGTCGCCACTGTTCTTGTCGCAATACTCGTCGAGCGGCAACTGGTTCTCGCCCGGGTTGTCAACAGCGTGGCTGTTCTGGCCCCAGTACATGACGAGGTTCGAGTTGCTGCGGATGTCAAACTGCTGCCCATGGGCACAGAGCAGGCCCAGAAGCAGGGCAGCGACAAGAGCCAGCTGCCTCATGGCGCTAGATGATGCAGCCCTTTCCAGATGGCGAAGCGGCCAGAGTGTGTGGATTGCAGTTGAGCTGCGTGCAGAGGCGTCTCGGCTGTGCGAACATACAAAATTGCGTCTAGCGCCAAAGAGAAGAAGGGACTGGGATGTTTGTCTCGGGGCGCCGGTATCTGGACAGCCCTGGCTGTGGAATCCGGTAGGACTGCTGGCATCCAGCACATTTTCCTCGTGCCGGCGGCTTACATGCCATCTCCACAAATACGTTACGTGCTCTGGGCAAGCGAAAATTTGTGGAGATGCGCTGCAGTAACCCGCCGCGCCACGCCCAGTGCCTCCGTGGGCTGCCGAGAGCCACCAGGGACGCTGAAAATGCTGGCGGGTGCCGGGAATGTTGCGGGGCAGCCACGCCCCGCCAGCAGTCGACACAGCCAGCACCAAGGCGATGCACAGCGAATTAGATCACCGCACCGCTTGTTTGGTTTGTCAAGGCGCTGTTGTGGATGTGGCAGCCCCACCTGTTTCCTGCGCCCGCCCTTTGCCTCTGGTTCTGCCACCTCACACTCCTGCCCTGTCTGCGCGTCTGCCGCCGCTAGCTTCTGCAGCACCGTCGACTGGCGTTGGTATTTCCCGGAAGCCATGTGCGCGGGCAGGACTGCATTTACATTTGAGGAGCGGGGGATCCGCCCCCCGCCGAGGGACGCGGTGACTGTCGGCGAGGCCGACCTAAAGTTCATTCAGCTGCGCGGCGGAGACGATGTGGGCCTGCTGCAGTACGTCCGTAGCGGCGGCATCGCGTTCCCCCACATTATGATACCCGAGACGTTGCAGCTACGGGGCGCCGGTCAGGCGAGCGGCCTGGGCGACGGCGGGCCACTGAGTAGCGCCTCCATCGTCAACCGGCGCAGAGACGAGCAGCAGAGACAGGACGACGCCGACGCGCAGCACGGTCCCTCAGCAGCTGCCGACTCGGCCTTCTCGATGGCCTTCTCGCACGCGCTCTGGCTCTGGAACGCGAAAACACACATGGCAGATCTGGCGAGCGGTCTACAGACGCGGCTGCTGCTCTCGGCGGAGAGCTGGCTCCCTGCGCCGCTCGCGCAGCTCGTCTTTGGCCAGATCCCCGGAACAGCGTCGGCTGCAAAGGCGGACGCGCTGGAGACCGAGGAGGTCGAGGGCCAGAAAAACATGCTGGCCAAGACCGACGGCCCCATCGGCTGCATCGCCTGGCACCCGCACCGGTCCCTCGTCGCAATTGCACACCGCACCTCGGACTGCGTCTTTCTGTACGATCTCGCCAGCGACGCCTGGTGCACCAGCGTTCTCCAGAGCGCGAGCATGAAGGGAATAGCGTCCATGGCGTGGCAGCCCAACTGCGGGTACGCGCTTGCTGTCGGCTGCACGGTCGGTGTCTGCCTGTGGAGTCTTGTCCCGGGCTCTGGCGCGCGCGACCCCGCGGATGCAGCTAGGGCGCCCAGCCTTGGCGAGGCGCGATTCTCGTCGTGGATGACGGTGCTCGCCTACCCGCCGCCCAAAGAGGCGCGCACACACCGGAAACAGCCGGCGGAAGAGAGCTGGGCTGCGGCGCACCGCTCCGCTGCCAGCGTCTCCACGGTATCGTTCAGTCACTGCGGCCAGTGGCTGGTGGCCGGGCACCAGACGCACGGGCACCTGTCCATCTGGGACGTTGCGCTGGGCTCCGCCACGCCGCTGAAGCGCTCCGGGAGCAGCAGCCGGGCAGCGACTCTGCAGGTCAGCTTCAGCCCGGACGACCGCTACCTGGCGTCGATGCACGCAAATGGCCAACTGAGGCTGTGGGAGACGGAGGGGTGGACCTCGCGGGTGTGGTCCGAGTTTGGCGCTCCCGTCACCCAGTTCTCCTGGTCGCCAGACTCCCGGTCCGCATTCTTCGCCGTCGCAAGCAGCCCAGACATCTTTGCGCTGGCGCTGTACAGGGCGCCGCCTTCGCTAGACGCAGAGGTCACAGTCGCCTCGTCGTTTGTGGCGCATGCGGCTGCCGTCACGGACGGCAGCGTGGATCCGGAGCAGATTCGCGTTGGAGGAGCCATCAAGCTGCTTGCGCTGGATCCCAAGGGCCAGCGGCTTGTGGTCGGGTTCGACGACGACGACTCGTCATCGGCCGACATTTCGCTGCTGGCCGTCTATCTGGTGAGCACGGATGCGCTCTTCCGTGCTGGAGGAGACTCTAGCGCGCTGATGCCGCTGGGGTATGTCCGCGGGCCGAACTGGGGCAAGCAGCGCCAGTTGGAGAAGAGCACAAGCGCCGAGCCGGCGCTCCGGTCCGATCGGTCTGCCAAAAAGAAGCGGGTCCGTGTTGGCAGCCCGACGCCCTCGTGGATCGGATTCTCGCCCAGCTTTGAGCCCGGCGCGCTGCTGACTGTTGCGTGGGCAAACGGCAAGATCTCACTCGTCCCGATGATCTTCCAGTGTGGCAAGTGACTCTGCTCGCCGGCGGAATGGATGGTTTACGGGCGAACGGCCAGGCTCTGCGGCCCAAGCAGGTCACTTTCACTCACGCTTCCGCTACCACTGCGCGCCGGCCAGCACATGCGGCACGTTTTTGCTCCCGCGCTGGGTGGGCCCCACGAGCCGCCAGTTTCTCGGCCGGCCAGCCGACGTCTGCACCTGTCGCAGGTTCTGGGGCCGGCCGGCCGGCCGCATTGCGAGGGCAGGCGGAGCAGGGGTTTAGTGCTACACGCCGAGACGTGCGTCTGCAATCTGTTTCGCCGCCACACTCATGCATGATCCACCCGGGCGCACAGAGACGGGGAGGCCCACCACTCCGGCAGCGAGCTTTATGCGGCGGCCCAGCGCCAGTATATAGTATTCCCTTGCGCCAGCGATGCCAGCTGCCGGTGCGGGCTGCAGTGCTACCGCCTTTCTTCTCTTCCAGGCCTCTACACTACCTGTTCAACTGCTGCCAGGGCTACCTTGCCGAAACCCACGCACCCTCCTCGCCGTGACTATGCTGGACGCTGGCGGATCTCGTAGAAACTCGATAGAGCTGGTCGGCACCAAGGCCGGCACGGCCATGCCGGCCGAGATGCGGCAGGTGCTCAACCTCCAGGGCCTTGTGCCTGCCGGCATAGAAGACTTTACCAAGCAGGAGGTGCGGGCCTTCCGACAGCTAATGTCAAAGACCTCAAACCTCGAAAAGTACGAGTTCTTGGCCGGGCTTCGGTGCATTAGCGTCAACCTGTTCTACCGCCTGGTGCTGAACCACTTCAAGGAGATCGCGCCCATCATTTATACACCAACTGTCGGGCAGGCGTGTCTGAACTACTCGTACATCTACCCCTTCATATACCCATCCAAGACGTCGGTTGGCATGTTCATCACCCTGGAGGACACAGAGTGCATCGAGGCAGTAATGGAAAACTATCGCAACTCGATGGCCCAGCCCATCGACCCCGAGGTTGCAGTCATCACCGATGGGTCACGGATCCTCGGCCTGGGCGATCTGGGCGTCAACGGAATGGCCATCCCGATAGGGAAGCTGCAGCTCTACGTGGCCATTGCAGGGCTCAATCCCGGGCGGACCCTCCCGATTACTCTCGACTTTGGCACAAACAGCCTCAGGTATCAGAACGACCCCCTCTACCTGGGCACCCGCGCGAGCCGCCCGGACGACGAGAAGGTAAGGTGTATGCCGCGGCGCCTGGCCCGGGACACTGCAAACGGCGCAGTCAGAAACACTGTAAACTGAAGTGCGCAAGTGCTGTAAACGGCGCACCCCCACGATTGTAGTTCTATGCAGCGACAGACACGGTGCTCGGCGCCTTGTATCGCGAGTTCCCAGATATACTCGTCCAGTTCGAGGACTTTAGCACGGACCACGCGTTTGGGCTGCTGGAGCGCTGGCGCAACAAGGCGCTGTGCTTCAACGACGACATCCAGGGCACGGGCTGCGTGATCCTGGGCGGGTTCATCTCGGCGGTCGAGCAGGCGGGCATCCCGGCGCGCGACCAGCGCATCCTGTTTGTCGGTGCCGGCGCTGCGGGTACCGGCGTGGCCAAGCAGCTGGTCGACTACTTTGTCATCGACCACAAGATCCCCGAGGAGGAGGCCAAGGCCATGTTCTGGTTCGTCGACTCGCGCGGTATGGTCACGGCCAACCGCGGCGACCAGCTGGCGAAGCACAAGGTGTACTTTGCCCGCCACGACAACGGCGACACACAGTGCAGATCGCTGGACGATGCAGTCGAATACGTGAAGCCAACGGCGCTGATCGGGCTGTCGACGGTCTACAAGGCGTTCAGCGAGGGCATCCTGACGCGGATGAACGACCTCAACCAGGTCGCACGGCCGATCATCTTCTCGCTGTCAAACCCAGAGACCAAGGCCGAGTGCTCGTTCGAGGAGGCGATGCGCTGCACGGACAACCGCGTGCTGTTTGCGTCCGGCACCGCGTTCCCCGCCTACACCATCCCCGAGACCGGCGAGGTCAAGATCCCGGGGCAGGGCAACAACATGTATGCATTCCCGGCCATCGGCCTCGGCGCGGCGCTGTGCAAGCCGAAGCGGATCACCGACACCATGCTGTTTGCTGTAGCCAAGGCGTTGGCAAACTCGCTCAACGAGCAGGAGCGCTCGTGCGGCGAGCTGTACCCGCGCATCGAGCGCATCCGCAACGTCGCTGCCGGACTAGCGGCTGCGTTTATTACGCAGGCCGTGCGCGAGGGCCTGGCCCAGGAGCAGTACTGGGTGCAAGTCGTGGAGTCGACGATGCCCGAGAAAGAGGCCGGCCAGACGGCCGTGACGGGGCGGTACACGAAGCGTGTGCTTGGCGAGGTCAAGACGCTGATGTGGTCCCCGGCGTCCAGCGTGGAGCAGTACATTGTCGAGGCCGTGGCGACCGTGAACCCCGACGACATTTGAGTTTTGTAGCGTGTGCCGCCCTCCTTCGTATCCTCACATGGCAAACATGTCCCTTGCTTGTGCTTCATCTGGGCTGCCAGAGGTGTCCTGCGCTGGACCAGTCACTTCCGGACTGGCGCAGACGCCACGTGGTGACTGGCCGACCCTTGATGGCCTGGCGCCGAGTCGTTGGCAAGACACGCTTGCGGCGCGTGGGCGCCCACTCGGCAGCCGATGTTGCGGTGGTCTCCGTGTTCTTGACTCCGACCTTGGCTTTTTGCTCTAGCACAAGACTGAAATGGACGACGCTGCCGACATCCTCGGCCGTCAGGGCCTTCGGCGGCCCGCGCTTGGCGCCGACGCCAACGAAGATCTCGAGGAAATGCAACGCGAATTCCTTCGAGGCAACGGCCGGCCGGCCGCGCAGGTTGTCCGGCGTGCGCAGCCGCCGACCGTGGCCGGATCAGGCCAGGAGGCGACCGGTAGCGCACGCCAACAGGAGACTACACGCGTGGCCGGCACGGCGAGCGATACCAGTGTGGGCGCGGCGGCGAATGGCGCCTCCAGCAGCGACATACTCGACTTTGCGCAGCGCATGAGCGATGCGATCAAAGAGTTCGAGATCAAAGAGCGGAATGCAGATGCAGTGCTTGCTACCGCCGCTGCTGCACCGGCTACCAAGGCCGTGCCAAAGAAGATGTCGCTGTTTGCGCAGCGGCGGCTGGCAAAGCAGGGCCAGACTGGCGGCGACAACAGCAGCAGCAGCGACTGGGGGCGGGCTACTGGCGGCTCCGGCACAGAGGGCCCAAGCGCGGCGGCGACGTTTCTGCCCAAGCTGATGGCCCCGATACCCGAGCGCCAGGCTGCGGGTCCGGCGGTGCCACCTCAGCCGATGCCCCGCGTGACCGGGTTCCCCGAGATCCCGACGGACTTTCCTGCCCCACGGCAGGGACGGACCGGCGCCAGCGGGGGCGATGCCTCGGGAGCAGCCAGACGCGCCGATGCGCCAGACGGCGAGTATTGGGCAAAGGTACACGAGCAGATATCGCACGAGAACACTGACCGTATCCGCGACATGACGAATGCCGAGATACAAGAGGCACAGTACGAGATCCGCTCAGTGTTGTCTGGGGACGCGATCCAGCGCCTTTTGTCGCGGAAACAAGCGACGCACGGCAGTCCTCTGCACGCGCCAGCCCGGCGCGAGGACAACGACAGCAAGCAGCCACCAAAGCAGGTTCGGTTTGCCTCGAGCGTGTCCAGTGCAGAGGACGATGGGCAGGGTGACGGTGATGACCTGCTACAGCCGCCGCCACCGCCACCGCCACCGCCGCCAGCGGAGTGGGTTGATGCGACAGACGGTACTGCTGCAGCGGCAGGCGCGGCCTGTTTTGACGTCGACGATAACAGCACGGGCAATGACAGCGGGTTCTATGCGAGCATGCGGCGCAAGCAGTTCCCGTCAGAGGTCGTCGAGGACGCGCAGCTGGCGTGGATGCTGGGCCACCAGCAGGCAAAGTCGCCGATGGAGCAGGCGGTCGCGGAGAGCCGCGCGCGCGACTCTAGGTCTGCGGCAACGGCCGTAGCCGCCGCCTCCGAGGACGACCCGATACAGAGCCCAGCTTCGCGCATCCGATTTGCGTTTGACGGGCAGATCCTGGAGGAGGAAGCGACTGTGCCGACGAACGTCGGCCTGCACCACCACGGCGAAGATCCAGATAGGCCTGGATACACTATCCCCGAGTTGCTGCATCTCTCGCGCAGCGCGTTTCCGGCACAGAGGACTGTGGCGATGACCACACTGGGGGCCATTGTCCACAAGATCAACTCGGGCGCCTGGGATCTGGCGCAGTCGGCCGAGGTCTATGCGGGGCTGTTGGACTGGCAGGCAGAGCTGTACTTTGCCCACGGGATTTCAGATGCCAACAGAACGAGTCGGGCCGGGTCTGTGGTCGCCCTGTGGTCATGGGTGGTTGAGACGGCAAAGTACAAGACGCTGGTGCGGCTTGCGACTGGCGGCCAGGTCGAGGAGGCCAGCAGCCCGCTGCCGGGTCCCGAGGTCAACCTCCTGCCCGAGCCCGTTATTGCCAAGGGCGTGCTCGTGGAGCGGACGTTCAAGGCCATGGACTCGATCCTGGACTCCCGGTTCATGGACACCATATTCGACACCGTCAGCCATTCGCTTGTGCCTGACCAGCAGCTGACAATGCTGGCCGAGTGCGTAAAGGTGCTGACGGAGATGGCACAGGACTTTGATGAGCGCATCCGAGGCCACCACCGGCTGCTGGCGCTGCTGCAAGACAGATTCCCGTTTATCATGAGTAAAACATAGGCCGGCGTAGACAGGCAGGCGCCGGGCCGCGGGCCTGCACGCGACAGAATGTGTGACTGCTGTGTTTACTTGGACGGCCTGTACAATTCTAACTGGAGAATCGGGAAAGCATGGGTGTGCTGGCGTGGAAGGGCGGGGGGTCAGTAGTTCGACGCCTGCCGGTCGTAGTTCGCGCCGCCGGCCTTCCGCAGTCTGACGAGGATGTCGTCAGCCGTCAGCTCGGAGGACTCGCCAGCGGGAATCTCGACTGCGTAGTTGCTGAGAACTTTGATGACATCGGACTTTTGCACGCTGAGCTTGGCCTTGCGCATGACGCCCACATCCTTGCCGATCCACACAACCAGCACGAACTTTGTCCTCTGGGAGAGCTCGTCGTTGGACATTGGGACGCGGATGTACCCAAACGCCGCTGCATCCTCCTTCAGGTGGTTCTTAAGCTCGGCAATGTCGCCCGTGCCCGTGTGGCCAACGGTGAGCGCGTCCTTGCTGCCCTCGCTGAACGTCAGCAGAAGCCAGGTCGTCTCGCTCTTGTCTACACATGGTGCTCAAGGGAACGGACACCAGAGGGGGGTCGAACAGCTGTGAGCCGTGTTCGGCAGCAAGGGCGCCTGCTGCAGGTCGTCATGGGCCTCCCGCGCACACCTACCATCGCGCACGTCCTCGTAAGCCTTTGCGATCTCGGGGTCCTACACGCAGAGACAGGCAGCGCAGAGCCGCAGAGGAGACCGTGTCAGCAAGGGAAGTGTCGCCCTCTGACGCAGGCCATTCCGCTGCCGGCTGGCCCAGCACGTACACTGCAGATGCCCATGGCCAATGGTCGCGCTTTCAATTCGAATAGTAATGCAGTAGGAGGAGAGTATGCAGTGCGGAGTCAACGAAGCACAGCCGCCGCGCCGCGCTGGCGCCCAGGCTGATAAAGGCCAAGCGGGAGCGCCACTTGCAGCGAGACCGCGGGCTGGCCCGGTCATTCTGGCATGGCTCAGCGCTGGATGGCAGGCGGCTTGGCTTGGCATCCACAGACACGCAAAGAGACACGTACATTTGGCCAAAGGGCGGGCAGCACTAAAGCGCGCGACGTCTAAAGGCCGCACTAAAGCGTACTATGCCAGCCGACTGCGCTAAAGGGCGCGATGCCAGCGAGCTGTGCACGCAGGGGGCTAGCGCGGCTGCAAGGCCCACATCTTGACAGCGAACATGTCTGGCCGAAGCCCGGTCTGCATCTGCGTGTGGACGACGGCCATGCCTGCGCTCTTGAAGAGGCGCTCAAATACCGCCGCCGCGCGCGTCACGCTGCTGTCCTCATCGTCGACAACATACCCCTGTGCCGCAATGTTCTCCTTGACGCACACTACCCCGCCCGGCGCCAGCCCGCTGACGCAGCGCTGCAGGAATGCCACCAAGTCGTCATCGGTGAGGTGGCTCAGCACCCACTGACACCAAACTACGTCGTAGCGGCCCTCCGACGGGGTGAACTTTTGCAGGCCGATGGGCAGCATCTCGCCAACCCGGCCGGCCTCGATCTCCGGCTTCAGGTACTGGCTGGCGGCGGCGTCCAGGAACTGCTTGTTCTGCTCGACCAGATCGACCTTGTCGAAGCGCGACAGCAGCATGTGCTTTGACACGCGCCCGATCCCAGCGCCGCAGTCGCAGGCATACCCGTGTCCGGAGCCGCTGGCGTCACCGGCGCGCATCTTGGTTATGAAATCGAGCGAGTCCCGCACGTCGGGGCCGTGGACGAACTCGAGGCCGCCCAGCATCCCGTTGACGCTCGATGGGACTCCCTTCCAGTACTCGTCCGCATCCTCGTACCACGTCTTGGTCGCCCTGAAGGTCCTCTTGTGCGAATCAGGCATCCTGGCGGCCGCCGAGCAAGGCTGAAGGGCTATGAGGAGGGCCAGTGCTGCGTGGCGGTCGAGCACCAGGGCGCAACCGCTCAGGACCGGTATGCCCGCCCCGGACGGGTCCGCAGGCCCGACAGGCGGCTATGGGTGGCCGAGGATGAGCTCGATCTGGGGAGTCGAAGGGCGCTCGCGGGCTGGGCGAAGGCTGTGTGCTCTTGCGACTGCAGTGTGTCGGCGCTTTGGATTCGACCTTCAATTGGCGAGCAGTTTCGCGTATGTGGCCCGCAGTGCAGCGCACGGCGGCGAGAGTCTGTCGCTTGCAGGCGGCGTGCGCGCGCCGGCGGCTCTGGGTGGCTGCCGCCTCGGCCGACCCGTCGCTGGGCGCGGCGGCCTCGCAGTGCGTAGACACAGTGCGCTTGGCCGTTGCGCGTGCACGCGCATCTTCTGGCTCGGCTCCGCACGGCCAGTCGAGCGCTGGTCCGCCCCAGGACGCCTGCTTCGTTCTGGTGTCGCAGGCGTACGCGGGATCCGATATCGCGCGGCTTGCCAGTGGGGCCGCGCAGCAGCTGCGCGAGGCAGGCCTCATAGCACATGTCTCGGGCACCGTTGTCGACCAGGTATTGGACGGGTCGGGTCGCTCCAGTGCCCGCGGTCTGTCCATGCTCTACTACCATGCGGGGGCCGAGCGCGAGACAGATCCGCCGGCGCCCCAGCGGCGGCTCAGGGTGCAGCCGTTCTACGTGGGCGATCAGCACGGCCGGCAGCGGCTGCGCGAGGTTGCCGTCGGGCGGTGGCACAACGACGTGACCGACCGCTTCGAGGCTCACAGGGCGCGGGGGCGCTGGATCCATGGAGAATCCAGCGTCACGCGGGCGGCGTCTCATGTGGAGCTGCCACCAGAGCTGGCCGGTGGGATTGGCGACTCTGAGGCTGTGCGGCTCGTGCTGTTTGCGTCAGATAGGGAGTCGCGGCAGGTGCTGGACGCGCTGGACGCCCGGTTCCCCGGCGCGACAAAGCTTGGCATCGTCGGGTCGCAGACGCCCTTTTTGAACGGCCGCGAGTACACGCTGCTGGCAGACGACCAAATCCACGACAGCGGCGTGCTCGGCTTTGCCTTTGCCGCCCAGAGGTGCCACCTCGACCAACGTCGCGACATCGCTGGGCCTCCGCGCGTGTCGTACAGCGGCCTGGAGCCGATCAGCGGTGCGCTGCGGATCGAGCGGTGCAAGGGCAACGTCGTTCTGGAGCTCGAGGATGGCGCCAGCATCCATTTGCTTGTTGCTGCGCTCCGGGGACGTCGCCTGGCGGGCGGTGGTGCGGAGACAGATAGTCAGCTGTTTGCGAGGATCATGCGCACGCGGGACATGGGTGCGCCGTGCAGCGACAGCGCTGTGCCGCCCCCAGAGACCGGCTCCATGGTACTTCGAGTCACCGGGGGGAACCCGGCGAAGGGCGGCCTGGCGCTCGACACGCTCCGCGACCTTGCTCCGGGACAGTACATCCAGTTTTTGATGCCGGCGCTGGATGGACATCCCCGGTCCGCCTCGAAATCCAACGGGTCCACCAGCGCCGACGGAGTGGAGGTGCTGTTCGGCGCGTGTGGCAGCGACGGCGGCAGCGGCCAGGGCTCAGCAGACCCGCGGCCCGCAGGCCATTGCTGGCCCGCCGGCGTGGCTTTTGGCGGTGCCACCGAAGGTGGATTCGCATACGGGCGCCCGCGCCCACACGGATCCCCAGCGCCGGAGAAGGACGACGGATCTGTGTTCTCGGGCTCTATCGAGTGCGCAGTCCCCGGGAGCACCGTCGCGCTCGAGCTCAAGTAGCGCGCGGTACCTGGGCGCCGCCTTTTGATTTATTTGGTCAGCATCTTCGGCGCCAAACCCAATGTCTAGCGAGCCTGGTCATCGAGGCACACGCCGCGCACATCCGGCCCGTGTGGGCTAGTCTAGATAGAACTTGATCAGCTCGTCACTGACGCCCGACGGAGTCATGACGCCTAGGTCTGTGAACATTAGCGTGATGAACCCTGGCGGCGTGTAGTCCAGCATGGGGTTGCTCCGCGACAGCTCGGCCTGCCAGTCGGTCTCGTCCGCCCGCTTCTCCTTGAACGAGAGCAGATCGCTGCGGTGGGTGGGAAGGTCGTACTGGCTGAGCGGGTACAGGCGGACAAATTTGAAGCTCTCCGCAAGGGCGTAGAGCGGCTTCTTGGCCGCCTTGGCGATGATGGCAAGCTGGTAGGTGCCGATCTTGTTGATCAGGCCTCCGCTCTCGACAACGCCCTCTGCGCCCACAAGAACCATGTCGACCTTCTCCATGATGTAGCCGACAGCAGCGTCCAGGATGACCTCGCACGGCACGCCCAGCCGCTGCAGCTCGGCGGCAGCACGCAGCCCGCTCTGGTCGGGCCGCGACTCTGTGATGTACACACGGAACCGCTTGTTCTGCGTCACCGCGCGGCCCAGAAGGCCCATGATCACCCGCGAGTACGAGTGGATGAGGATCGTCTGCTCGTCGCGGACGAACGGGCTGCCAAACTCGGCCACGATGTCGCGGCACCTTCCGGCCCCCTGCACAAAGTCTGTACCGGCCTTGATGAGGGCCTTGCGGCACTCCTCGACGCTCTGCGCGTGCGCCAGTCGCGACATTTGCTTGAGAAAGACGTCGCAGCCGGCCGACAGCGAGATGGAGTTGTCCGTCGCCTTCTTTAGCCTGTCGCAGGCCTGGCGGGCAATCATCATAAACTCTAGCATCGTGGTCGCGTTCTGCTTCTCAATGAGCTTCACAAGGCTCCCGACCGCCGCAACAGGCGCCGAAATGCTGGCATCCTCCTTGATGAGGCTGTTGTAGTGCTCGACAATGTCAAACGCGCCCGCCATCTTGTGTCCAACGCGTGTCCGCGGGCGCTCAGACGTGGCTGAATCGGCACTGTAGCCCTGTAAAGCCAAGAGAGGGAAGACGAGTGTCGAGTGCTCAAAGGCCCCTTTGCCAACGCGGCTTTTGCCACTCTGAGCTGAAATCTCAAAGCGTCTGTCGCCCAACTGATATGGGTGAAGCGCACCTGACACCGTGAGCTTGGCTGAAAAGCCGCAGATCGCAGACATGAAGCGGAAGGCTTGGATCGCGGCTGGCACAAACCTAGCAGCACTCTCTGCTCTGCTCCACTCCTGCCACAGCACTGCCCCTGTCCACTGCGCCTTCTCAGTCGCCATGATCACGCCCCGGTTCAGCGTGCGCCAGGACGAGGCGCGCGTGTACATTACGATCCACGCGCCACATGTGCGTGCGCAGTCAATAGAGTTTGACGTGGACGACGACCAATTCAAGTTCTTTGCCAGCCCGTACTACCTCCGGCTTACGTTTCCGGGCAGGGTGGTCGAGGACGACGGATCGGCGGCGTCCTTTGATGCGACGACAGGCGATATTTCTGTCGCGCTGAGCAAGCAGACGCCCGGCGAAAGTTTTGCAAATTTGGATCTTTTGTCGAGCCTCCTGGCGACGCGGCAGGAAAGGGAGGCCGCAGGATACCCCGACAGTGCGCTCCCGAAGCGGCCGGTTATTGAGGACCTTGACGCCGCGGGAGCTGGCACCAGCGGCGGCACTGTGGACGAAGTGCTGGAACAGGCGCGCTTGGACGAGGACTTTGACTGGGAGCTGCCGCAGTCGCTCGCGGCAGAAGATGAAGAAAAGCCCCTGGGCGGATCAGCAAAGTACGGCTTCAACCAGCAGTACAGCGGCTATCTGGCACATGTGCACAACACCGCCAACGAGGTCAACGAGGTGGCTGATCCGGAAAACATGACTGCCGAGGAGCGCCGTCGAGGCCGAGCTGCCTGCGAGGACGCAAAGTTTGACGCCGAATACTACATGTCAGACTATGTATATGACGACGATATCCAGCCGTTGATCCAGTTCACGCCGCCATTTGTTGCCGCGCTGCAGCAGCTACGGCAAGCCAAGGACGACGATGCCATGGGCACGCCGACAGCTGCTGCCAGGGTTCCGGGGGGCGATGCGACAGTCGATGAGCTGGCCCACCAAGTGCAGCGTGGCTTGCGGGCCGGCGAAGATGGCGGTCAAGCTGTGGAAATTGGCCCTGCCATGGATTTCAGCGATGGCGAGAAGAAGCTGATGATGGAGCTTCCGCGGAAGGCGCATCTGATCTCCGACAAGCGGGCCATATACCTCGGGCTCGTGGACCTCTTGTTTGCCTACTCGCTCGAGGTTCGGATCAACCAGGGCGAGTCGACGGTGGAATCGGCGTGGACTATTGGCGCGCTGTCGGCGACCTTGTCCAACCTCGAGCAGTTTGCGAGTCTCCGCTCGACGGTCATTGCCTGCTTTCGGCGAGGCCTGGCGTACCCCCTGTACCGCAATTGGGAGCTGTGCGAGGCGGCCCTCAGCGACGTGCATGCGATATGCCGACTTGGCCGCCGTGCGATCCTCAAGGCGTTCCTGGCGATGAAGCAGCTCTTTGATGCGCACGACATGTACTACATCTACAGCAAGCTGTACTTTGACGACTACTGCGTCTGGCTGCAGACGGCGGCCAGCGACAAGGCCATTCGGTCAATGGCGCGCAAGCTCCGCGGGTTCGAGATCAACAAGGAGGAGACCGGATGGAGCCTAGACGAGTGCGAGGATCTCGCCCTGGAAACCTCAGAAGGCGAGGACGACGACGATGGGGACCGAGAAGACGTGTCGTGCGCAGAGGATCCGTCGCTTGCAAGCCAGCAGGGGGTGCCGCCGCCTGGGGACACGCCTGAAGCCACGCCCGATGCGCTCCGGTTAGCCGACATGTCTCTGTCGTCAGAGCTGTCGAACTTGGCGGGAGGCCCGCACGTCCCTAGCGTACCCAGCGCCCTTTTGCCGGGGCTGCGCGCGCCAAACGGCGACGGCAGTGGTGACAGCGCTGCCCGCAGGCGAGCTGGGGGAAAACCGCTCATAGAGATCATCGAGTAGCCCACGCTCCGCATCTGGCCGTACTGCGGAACGTAGCCTCCAGGCAGACGATACAAACTGGCCGTGTGTGTCATTGCGGGGAGCGTTTGCGGGGAAGGAGACGGATCCGAAAATGTGTGCTGGCCGCGTCCCCTCGCCAGGCGTGTGCGCAGGGCGCCAAGGACTCGATCGCACCTCTGCTTCGTCTCTGGCGTACCACTGCCACCTTTGCCGCTGGATGCCGACTCTGCCTTTGGCCGCGCCGACTGGTCTGCAGAACACCCCTCGGCGCCTCGCTGGAAACCCGCACATCTGTCCGTAGGCCATGCAGACCAGCGTCCCCCTTGCCACTGCCCTGCTGGGAATGCTCTTGCATGGCTCGGTCGACGATATCAGCGACAATGGCGGCACATGGTGCCAAGGGGCCAACAACACGATGGTCGCCCAATGCCAGCGCCTCTATGGCGGCGCGGGCTTCCGCGGCATCCCCGTCTGCCCCGCAGGAGACGGGCTGAACGCCAGCGCGTGCGTCCAGAACGTGGGAGGCGACGTGCTCCAGATACCAGCCTGCGACAAGGGGGGCGTGTTTGCTGACGAGTACCCTGACCAGTACCTGCAGTGCGTTGCGGAACACTCGGGCGTGGTCTACGCAAAGGAGTGCAACACGTGCAGCTGCCTGTGCAACGGCATGTCGGCGTGCACAAAGCGAGGGTGCTTAGGGCACACTGGCGGTCGCGGGCCACATGCTGCTGTGAACGCCCGTTAGCCTGCTTCTGTTCCAGTCTCTGGCGATCACGTCTGCTTCGTTTTTTGGTCTGTTTGGCGCAGATGCTCATTTTATCAGTGGCCGAGCCGTGCGGCAAAAGCAGCTCGCATCCTCGCCCAGCTTCATGCTCAGACCTGCTTGGGCTTGTCGCTTGCTGAGGGCCCGCCCATCCAGAAGGGAAGATCAAGGCTACATTAGGCAGAAACGCGAAAAATACCCATGTCAGCAAGGAGAAGGGGCGGGCTGTGATGAGGAGCAGGCTGCACAGCGGCTACTCGGCCTTTTTAGAGTCCAACCTGTACTTCTCCTTGGGGGCGGGCGCGTTCCAGTAGTAGAGCATCTGGGCCGCTAGGACGCTGTTGGCAAGGAAGGCCAGCACAGCGCCAACAAGCACCAGCGAATCGTCCACCTCGACGAGTGTGGTGAACAGGCGTGCGGCCGTGCCGAGGAAATAGTTGAAGACGGCAAACGCCGAGAGCTGGCCGGTGAACTTGTTCTTGTGGATGGTGTAGATTTGCGGGATCCGTGACGAGATGACCAGCGGGATAGTAAGCCCGTAGAGCGTCGATAGCAGCGTGTCGCCGACAACCGAAACCTCAAACAGCGCGATGGCAAATGCAGCGAACAGCGCGCCCGTGACAACCGCAAGCGACGCACGCCCAGCGAAAATCAGCATCAACAGGGCGATGACGTAGTTCTGCGCCCCAATAAACACCGCCTCGCCATAGGTCGTAAACGCATATCCTCTGCGATAGTTGTAGGCTAGTGTGATGGCGTTCGCCAGCAGCTCGAGCACGTAGGAGCTGAAGCTGATCCCTGCCACGGACTTTGACTTGAGAATCTTGAACAGCTGTGGCAGCTTGACAATGCAGCCCCCCAGCACGATCCCAAGCCCGAGTCCCTTGGACAGTGCGTGGCGGAGGCAGGTCGGCTCAAAGAGATTGAACTTGTCTATGAGCGTAACTGTGCAGTCCTCGCCGATGAGCGCTGCAATCGGATTGCGCAGGAGGTCTGGTAGCCACTGGGCCGTCATTTCCGCGACGCTATACTTTGCAAGCAGCGGATGGGAGGAGAGCGCAGAAGCAAGGCAGCTGAATTGCCAAAAGTAAACGAGCTGGCGAGGAATCGGCGGGCTGTTTACACTTTGAGCGAGGGAGAGAGAGGGAGAGACGCAGGGAGCGCGGATGGGGAGTATGCCCGCGTCGCACGTGCGCGCCATGGTGTGCGGCAGCCCCCGTCATCACCGATCGGGGTTGCTGGAGTGAGTGGAGCCCATGGAATTCGATATCTTAGAGGAAAGAAAGAAGTACGAAAGGCGGCCACAACCAGGCCGGGCGGGAGGCCGCTGCCGTCCACACCGACATGACCATTCGTGCAGGGCTAGTATGCCGCGACACGGGGGATGGCATGTGTGGGCAGGTACATCGGCAGTGATGGCCTGGCCCAGATGCTAGGCGCTGGCAACTCTCCCACTAAGAACTAGGCGACGTAGTAGGGAACCTCCGTCTTGGGAGTGGTGGTGTGAGGTACCGACGTGCTCGGGGGAGGAACGGTCGTGGTAATGGTCATTGTGGATGTCGTCGAAGGGTGGACGCTGGTCGTTGGCGGGGGGACTTCGGTCGTTGGAACCTCAGTCTCTGGGGTAGAGGTGCACCCAGTGTGAGGCGGCGGAGGGACCCCAGTCGTCGGAGGGGGCGGGACTCCGGTCGTCGGAGGAGGTGGGACCTCAGTCGTTGGAACTTCAGTCCCTGGGGTAGAGGTGCAGCTGGTGTGGGGAGGCGGCGGGACCACTGGCGGCGGGACCACAGGCGGCGGGACCACAGGCGGCGGGACCTCGGTCGTTGGAACCTCAGTCCCTGGGGTAGAGGTGCAGCTGGTGTGGGGAGGCGGCGGGGCCTCGGTTGGAGGTGGCGGGACCACGGGCGGCGGGACCACGGGTGGCGGGACCACGGGTGGCGGGACCACGGGTGGCGGGACTACGGGCGGCGGGACTACAGGCGGCGGGACCTCGGTCGTTGGAACCTCAGTCCCTGGGGTAGAAGTGCATCCAGTGTGAGGGGGAGGCGGGACCACGGGTGGCGGGACCACGGGAGGCGGGACCACGGGCGGCGGGACCACAGGCGGCGGGACTACGGGCGGCGGGACTACGGGCGGCGGGACCACTGGCGGCGGGACTACGGGCGGCGGGACCACTGGCGGCGGGACCTCGGTCGTTGGAACCTCAGTCCCTGGGGTAGAAGTGCATCCAGTGTGGGGAGGAGGGACCTCGGTCGTCGTCGTCGGAGGGACCCCAGTCGTTGGAGGCGGTACCCCGGTCGTCGGAGGAGGCGGGACCCCGGTTGTCGGAGGAGGTGTGCTGGTGCAGCCCGTGTGGGGCGGTGGCGGGACTCCGGTCGTCGGAGGCGGCGGTACCCCGGTCGTCGGAGGCGGTGGTACCTCGGTCGATGGCTCCTCGCCACCATAGCTGGTGGACGGGTGCACCTCGCTCGATGGCTCCTCGCCACCGTAGCTGGTGGATCCATGCGCCTCGCTCGATGG
>JANBOI010000062.1:0-23882 GCA_027595825.1 Coemansia biformis
GCATGTATGTGGGCCGACAGGCCATGTGGTTAGTGGCAGCGGCACTGGAGCGGAGCGCATATATTAAATTGCCCATATAAACCCGGCGGTGGTGGGGATCGTACCTGACTCTCCAGTTGTCGCGCAGATCACATGCCATCGCGTCCGTCACGCACAGATGCGCGTACGCCCGTCCGCCAAAGATGCGCTCAAACCTACACAGCCGAGAGCCCCTCAGGCACACTGCCGGGCGTGAGTGGCGCGGATCGCCGGTGCGCATGGGGGCCGGGCCGTGGGCAGGCATTCTTACCTCTGTGCCAGCCTCACGACCGGATGCGCCGGGCCCAGCGCCATGCCGAGCACAGTATAGCCGTAGTTGTGCCAGTCGATGATGAGCCGCGCGCCCATCAGCCATGCGCACGTGCGGGCGACGAGCAGCGTGGGGATTGCGGGCGGATTCTACGCATCAGGCGACTGCCGCACGGCAGGAGAGGACATGAACATGGCGCGCGTGTCGGCATCAGTTCCCGCAGCCCCGTGGCGGCTGGGGGCTACACACGGCCATTACCTGCTGGCCGGGTGCGCAGGCGCAGCCACCGGCGGCGGCTCACCTGGACAAGGATCACGTCCGGCCGGGCGATCACAAACACCAACATCCAGAGCAGCAGCAGCGTCTGAAACGCGACCTTGAGAGGCGCTGTCACAAGGAACAGCGCTCGGGGCGCCGTCGCCAGCAGCCTCGGCACATGCATGTGCCGGAGCGCAATGTTTTGTTCCCGCAAGACGTCCTCCATCGGCCGTGAACCCCCGTACCCGACAAAGTCGACCTGGTGGCCACTGCGGGCGAGCGACAGCGCATGGTACTGCATGCGCGGCGACCGCCCAATGTCGCCCAGCACGACCACTGCCACGCGCTTGCCCATGGCGGAACAGGGGTCTCTGCGGGCAGACCAAGTCGTCTCGCGAAGCCCCAGCCGGCAGATCCAGCTCCCTTGTAACGAACGCAAGAGAAAACAATATGGCGTCTGATGGCGGTGTATGTGGCTAAACCCGCCGACGTCAGACCAACTACCTGGCAGCACCGCCGGGACACGCGTGCTAGCAGGCACCGTCACGTGGCGTGCCCGGCCAGCCGATCACTGCGCTCCCAGCGTCTGGCTGTTTTTGGCCTGGAGCAGGCCCTTGACGTACTCCAGGATTGCGGCGGCCTTGGCGGGGTCTTCCAGCGCGGCTGCAAGCGTGCCATCGCCGAGGAGCGCGGCCAGCCCGCTCGTGTCGATCGGCTCCGGGATATCGTCGTCAGAGTCATCGCTGCCAGCGCCCGCCGCACCCCGCGCCCCATGGTCGCTGTCGTCCGCGGCTGGCCCACTGTCGCCAGCTGTTCGGAATGTCTCTGGCAGGCTGTGTGCTGGAGCGCGGCTCGCACCGGCCCCGGCGCCTGTCGCCGGGCAGCGTGCGCCCACCGCCGATGCGACTGCTGGTGGCGATTCGCTGTTCGGCGCCAGCAGCCTGACGGCCTGCGCCAGCAGCGACTTGCTGAACGGGATCCCAAACGCCTCGGCTGCTGAGGATATGGCAGAGATGTTGAATGGCTTCAGATTCTTCATCACGGTCTCGGCCTCGTCCACATCTCCGCCGGCGTCCTCGCCACTATCGCTATCGCCTGCGGTGCTGCTGTCGCCCGAGCTGTCGCCGTGGCTGTCGGTGGACATTGCCCTGGCCCGCAGCACCGAGGCCATGACGTTCTTCCACCCCGGTATCGCGTCGGCCGCTTTCTCCAGGTCCACATCTGGGCCGCGCACCCAGTAACAGAATGCTCTGTGCTCGCCAACCACGCCAAACTGGCGTCGCTGGCGGTTTCTGTCTAGTGTACCATGGCCCGTGTCCGCGCCATCGCTAGTGTCCGCGCCGCCGCTCGTGTCCGTGCCATCGCTCGTGTCCGCGCCATCGCCCGTGTCCGTGCCATCGCTAGTGTCCATGCCATCGCTCGTGTCCATGCCATCGCTCGTGTCTGCGCCATCGGCTGTCTGGAACAGCCACAGCCCAGCGGAGCGAATACACAGCTCACATCTGACTGTTGGCCGCGGGCCGGACCTGTCGCTTCGCCAGCCAAAGAGCGCAAGCATGAGCGCCGACAGCACGCGGCTATCGCTCGGCGCAGGATCGGCGCATATGGCTGCCACTTTGCGGCGCAGATCGCGCAGCAGGCTCTGCTGAGACGCGCTGAGCGGGTGCTCCAGCGCTGGCAGCTGTGCGCAGGACTCGAGCAGATCCGCCGCGCACTGACAAATGTCGTCCACAGCTTCGCGCGACGTTACCAGCGGGACGCTGTAGACGCTCCCAGCGCACGCATGGCCCCGCCACGGGCACGTTGCGTCGTGGGAGCTCTGGAGCTGCTCGGCCAGCCGCCCAACCCACCGGACCTCCTCGTCGTCGGTCAGGTCATCGGGGATCTCGGCGATCAGGACGGCGGAGCACGCTGGACACTCGAGCGTGCTGCAGTCGCTGTTTACCCAGCCGTTGCGCGCGCATCGCACCGGGCTCAGCGCCAGCGACTGCGCCAGCCAGGTGTGCATTTTGTATGTGGCGATGCGGGCGAGCAGGTCCTCGTGGCTCCAGGGCCGGAATTTGTCCACGCTGCCGGCCGCCAAAGCGGCCTCGCTGTCGATGGCAACGGAGCCGCGGGCGTTTGAATTCGGGGCGCGCGCGCGCAGGTCGGGTCGCTGTCGCTTCTGGCCCAGCTCCTGGAATGCGCTCTCAATCCGCCTTTTCGTCGCGTCGGCGGCCGGCCCCGCTGCCATTCCGGGAAGAGCTAGCTGCTTTGGAGGCTGTGTCGTGCGAGTACAGTAGTGGCAAGCGGCGACGGCAAAGCGAGCAGAGCCGGGCGCCTGCGCAGCTGCGTGGTGCCAGGCGCTGTGGGTGGCATGGGGCGGCAGGGCCGGCACGTGCTCCCCTGCCACACGGCCGGCCGCCAGCCGGAGAGGCAGACTCTGTCGTCTGTATTGCGCGGGCCTGAGGCCTGCTCTGCTCTGCTCTGCTTTGTGCGCTCGACACGTCACGGCTCGTAATAATGGTCAAGGTTCTGTACTTTGCGGCGGCGCGGGATTATGCCGGGAAGGAGTTTGATGAGGTGAAGCTGGACAAGGCGGCGGTCGGCGACAAGGAGCCGGTTCTGTCCAGCCTTCTGAGCCACGTCGAGAAGCTCCACGCAGGCGTGGCGCGCATCCTCCCGACGTCTCTTATCGCGGTGAACGGCGAGTACTGCCTAGATGAGCACTCTGCGGTCGTGCTCCGCGACAGCGACGAGGTGGCGATCATCCCGCCGGTAAGCGGCGGCTGACTGGGGCAGGGCCCGGAGCGACGCCGTCGCCCAGGGGAGGGCGCCGCGCGAGAAGGCGCCCGCGTGCACACACATGGATTTTTGAAGTCAGTGTATTGTGCACAGGCAAGTGCAAGTTAGGGCAACCCGTGTAGAAAATACAGCCGACTCCAACATGCACATGGCCAGACATGTTTGCGTCTCGTGCGGGACCAGCATCGCCTCTCGCAAGAGGAGTGATTCATTGGCAGATGTTACCGACCACTACCACTTCTGCTCCCAACATACCCCTGGTGTATGCGAAGCCGTCGTCGTTGCTACTCAAAACTCCCCAGAGAAGCCTACAAGAGCGCCGGGAATGCTGCAGAGCGGCCTACGCAAGCGTCCCGGCATAGCCCGTGTGCCCGGCATGCGCGTGGTTTGCTTAGGGCAGCTGCGTGCTGATCGCGGGCAGGACGCCGTTCCACTGCTCGTAGGGCGGGCGGCCTGGGCCAAAGGCGCCGGGTACCGGCAGCGCCAGTGGTATGTGCATTGCCGTGCTGGCCCCGGCGCCGGCACTGCTTCCAGCGCTGATGGCGGCGCTGCTACCAACGCCGAAGCCGAAGCCGGCGCCAATGGCGGTGCTGGTGTCGGTGCTGATGCTGCTGATACCGGGCACATCGCCCATGCCGAGTCGGTCGGCGTAGCCCCTGCCGTGCGGTACCGGGTCCCATGTGTGCGGGGCGAATGTTGGCTGCGGCTCGTCTGGCACATCCAGGCGCAGGCCAATGTGCAACGGGGTGTGGGGGTGGTGCTGGGGAGAATAGCACGATGCTGCGCAGAATGCCGCTGCGTCGTGGCTTTGCGTCCCGGTCTGGCGCTCTGGCCCGCGCACTGCCGACAGGCGGTAGTTGGATAGCGGAATCTCCATGCCGACTCCAAAGCCCGGCGCTCGGCCAAAAATGCTGGTCGGCTTTCCCAGCACGCTGGCCAGCCCCGGCAGCGACCTGAGCTGCGCTGCAGGGGATACCGGCGAAATGGTGGCATCGCTGTCCCTGGAGGTCATGGGCGCATACTCGGGTTGGCGGTCCCGGAAGGTATAGCCGCCCATGGA
Organism: Coemansia biformis; assembly: GCA_027595825.1. Taxonomy (NCBI): domain Eukaryota; kingdom Fungi; phylum Kickxellomycota; class Kickxellomycetes; order Kickxellales; family Kickxellaceae; genus Coemansia; species Coemansia biformis. The sequence continues at coordinate 4,392 of JANBOI010000062.1, forward strand.
TTGGTGCTGGAGCTGGGGCTGGAGCTGACGCTGGGGCTGGGGCTGGCGCCGGTAATGGTGCGCCCACGCCGTCACAGATTCCGTTGAGGAAGCGCCGCGCCCATGCGTGCCGCTGCTCAGGCTATCGAGCAGAGCCACAGCCGTGATGTCGTCCAGATCCAGTGTGCTATCCAGCCGCATTGTGTCCGATGGACGGTCGCCGCGGTAGCCCGCGGCAGCCAGGGGCGCGACCTCCGACTCCCTGCGGCCCATGCCCGGCCGGACCACGCCGCCAATGCCAGCCGCCTGTTGCACGGGCGGTGGTATGTTCTCCTTGTTGTGCCCGTATGCTGGAAACGGGTCGGTCTGAAACACCAGCATGCCTGCCGGCCCAAGCACGCTTGACCCGGCCACCCCAGCCGCAGGCAGCGGCCCACACGGCGCACAGGAGACGCTGGCTCCCGGGAATCCCCGGATGGTGGCGCCGGGCAGCACTTGGAGACATGGCGGCAGCGGCGGCGACACGTTCTCCTCGGCAGAGTGCCGCGCGCGCTTTGCAGGAGAGTGGCCGGCGCACTTCTTGCCGCGCTTTTTGGTTCCAGCCTCGGTTCGGATGCGGATGCGCAGCCCCTGGTCAGCAAACATCCGGGACAGCGGGGTCGACTCTACAGTGTGGCAGGCGGCAATTGTTTCCCCTCGGCCAAACTTGGTGCCAGCGTGTTTAGCACCTCTGGCGAGGCCGCACATCCACTCGCCGCGCGAGTCGAGGAATACTCACCCATCATGCCTGGGAATCGCTTCGGCGAGTAGACGGTGAATGGACCCGATGTAGTCGTCACGCGGTTGTGAACAGTTTCGCTACAAGTCTGGCACAAATCCGGTCCCCGGCACGGCTCTCAGCTTGTCGCCCGCCACACGGCCACCGCGCACCACCAGAGGGGGAGGGCGGGCCCGGTAATGAGGCACAGGCAGCCGCTACGTACCCACTTATCTCGAACAGGTCGAAGCGGAGGCGGAACGTGCCCTCCAGGCGCACGCTGAGGTCGCTAAAGACAAAGTAGGCACCCTGCGTCATGCTTGTGTCGCGCAAGGCGTACAGGGGAGAGACCATGGACCCAGCCATGACCGCAGCCTCTTGGCCCTTTATATGGCGCAGCGTGCGCTTGCCGCTTTCGTCCAGAAGCTGCACCTGCATGAAGTAGGCCGGACTCGCCGCGGCGAGCTGGGCAAGCGGGTCTGCCGGGTCGCGCACAAACAGCTGGACAATTGGCGGGGGGTCAATGGGCCTCCGGTCCACTACACTTGGGCAAAGCAGGCACAGGCCCTCCCCCATGAGTGGAGCATGGTACAGCGGGTCTGATTGCGTGCTGACGCGACAGGCGTGCCCTGTGGTGGCGCCTGCGCGATGCTTACTCTTCTCGCTGACGCTTCCTACCCGCGACCGCTCGGGCTGCTGCCGGATTATGAGCCTGTGGCGCGGCAGCGGCTGGCTACAGTCAGGCCTGGCGTGCGAAGCGGCACCGTGGGTGGCCGAGCACAGCACATGTTAATTACAATGCGTCGTAGGCACAGCCAACGCGATCGCCGCATCCTGACGCTCGGGTGCTGCCATCAGCTTACCTCAGGCTGCCCGCGGCCTCGGCCGCAGCCGCCGAGCACAGCAGATGGAGGTTGTCTCCGGATGCGGACCCTGCAGGGCACATCTCGAAGGCGGGGGCGGTGCGAGGGGTTGGATGGGGCGGTTGGTGGGATTCCGGGTTCTTGGACGGTGGAGGATGTCGTGGCGGTGGCAAGAGTGCGGCGGCCGGCGGCCGGCGTGTAGCCGCACTGGCGGGTATATAGCGGGAGGCATTGGCGTGCCGGCGCGCGGCCGGGTGGCAGCGACGGGGCCTCTGGCAATGTTGAAAATGCGCGTGCGGGGAAAAAATGGCAGTAGTGGCAGGCCAGGAAATGTGGATAGGTGGTAGTGCTCGCACCCCCCGCACGCGGAGACAGTGGTGCCGGGGCTGCCGTGCGGCTCCCCCCGCAGACGTCCAGAGATTATCTTATCTGCCGAAGCACACCTGTTGCGCCCGAATAATATGGACATGGGAAGGATTAATCCCGCGGGGGGCGGCGCTGGTTCGCACCAGACATGCGGCTCTGGGACGCTGGCAGCTGCTGGGCTTGCAGCCAGAACAGCATGAGCGGCGGCGGCATGGGGGTGGTCATCACGTCACCATCCTCCATTCGAGAAGGAGAACTGTCTGGCTGGAAGGCGGCCATGGCCAATCAGACCAGAAGGAAACATCCAGAAGACGTGTCCGCCAGTGGGTGCCAAGCGCGCAAAGGGGTGGGGGACTTGCGATGTCAATGTGCCGGACCTTGCTCCGCCTGGCCTGGCCCGGCTTCCCGCAAGCACCTCCTGGCTGGCGCCGGCCCAGCCGCTTGTTCTTCTTCTGCGCGCCATATTGTTCTCTACTGTTACCCGCTCTCGTCCTTCTTGTCTCTCTCGTGGTTGGCGAATTCGCCAGCGCCGTCCAGCTGTCGCCCGGGCGCACCGCACGCGTGCCGTAGCCACCCAGGCCTGCCGAATCGGCTGCCGCCGAGTGCCCCCTCCACATTGCACCGCCAGCGGCATGGGGAAATCGCACAGCAAGCTTTCGACAGAGCAGCTCACAGAGCTCCAGGGCTCGACAAAGTGTAGGATCTGGCCTGCTGGTGGGAGAGCCAGGCAGCCGGACGGGGCCCGGTCCGCGCGCCGGGCATGCAACGGAGGCGGCAGCGTGCTAACCAGCGTGTACTTTGCAAGCGGCGGGGCGCGTGTCTGTCTGTAGTCGAGCGCAAGGAAATCCAGCAGTGGCACAAGGGGTTCCTGAAGGACTGCCCCACCGGGGAGCTGAACCGGACCGAGTTCAAGGGGATCTATAAGCGGTTCTTCCCGTTCGGCGACCCGTCGCGGTTCGCAGACTACATCTTTGAGGTGTTTGACCGGAACCACAACGGCACAATCGACTTTACCGAGTTTCTGCAGGCGCTGTCGATTACATCGCGGGGGTCGCCAGAGGAGAAGCTCAAGTGGGCGTTCGAACTGTACGACATTGACGGCGATGGGCTCATCACAAAGGACGAGATGCTCAGGATTGTGGATGCGATATACCGGATGGTAGGCAGCATGGTGCAGCTGCCCGAGGACGAGGACACGCCCGAGAAGCGCGTCGACAAGATCTTCCACCTCATGGATACAAACAAGGACGGCCACATTGACCTCGCCGAGTTCAAGGAGGGTTCGCACCGGGACCCGCTGATCATGCAAGCGCTGAATCTATACGACGGGCTGGTCTAGAGGCGAGCTGGTTTAGCGACGAGTTGGCCTAGCGACGAGCTAGTTTAGTGACGAGCTGGCCTAGAGACGAGCATGTATCGAATCGACCATATAGCGTTTCTGTGGGCCCCGCCATCCCCTACTAACGAAAAGAATGCGCGCTTGGCATACACTCTCCTCCCACTGGCCCGAAACGGCAAGTCAAGGCCCCAGCGCGGCCTATCGAGGGTGGGCGACCCGGGGAAGCCGCCCCCGGCGCCTGGGCGCCCTTTGTCTCCGTGCCCGTGCGCTGCTCTCCTTACTGCCGCCCTTCCGTTTTTCGTCTGCTCGCCCGGTGCCCGGCGCCTGCCTGTTTGCCTGCTTGACTGCTGCCACTGCTGCCACCGTCGCCGTCACTGCCCGGGCCCCCTTCTGCTGCTCTGTGCGCACCCTGTCCGCTGCTCCTCCGCACTGGGCCTCGAATTCCCGCCCGCCCCCGAGTCGGCCGGCCGCCTGCCCGCCATTCCGAGGCCGTCCTTCGGGCCCACTACACCGAGGCCGCTGCCTGCGCGGGTCGCACGCCGCACTGCGCAGTAGCCACGGATGGCGCCGATTCTGCTCAAGATCAAGGGCACAAAGCTCTTCTCGCCCTTCAACGAAATCGAGGATGTCGGCGACCTGTCCACGCTGTGGCGCGTGTGCACCAAGGTCAAGGACTCGCTCGAGAACGGGTCGCGCCTGGAGAACCTGTCGTGGCGCCTGTGGCACCTGCACCAAACCCTAGAGGCCCGCGGCAAGGGGCGCGACTACCGCAAGCTGTCGCCCACCACCACGAAACAGCTCGAGAAGACAATCCGCCGCCCCAGCATGCCCAAGGCGAAGCCCATGCAGATCAAAGTGCGCCTGGGAAAGCCTGCCGACGGCTCCAGCCGCGCCAAGCCGCCTCCCATGGCCGCTGCCGACAGCAGCTCCGGCGCCGCGCCCGCCGCGCCTCGCGCGAGGCCCCAGACGGAGGCCCTCGCGGGCTCGTCCGTGCCCGCAGCCCCAGCGGCCGATGTGCCCGCCGCTGAAGGCTCTGCCACGCGGTCACCGGATGCATTGCGGCAGGCTGCCGGGCTGCCCGGTGGCGATATGGCCGCTGCTGCTGCCCAGGCGGCGGCCACTGTGGCAGCCGGCACAGGGCACGCCGCTGCCAACCTCCCAGCCGCTGCTGCGCACACGCAGGCACAGCCGCAGGCGCAGATGCCACCTCCGCCGCCGCCGCCGCTGCAGGCCGCGCCCGAGGTCTACGCATCAGACGTTATGTCGTTTGGACCATCGAGCTTCCTGTCGAGCGGGTTCGACCTGGATGCGCCGCAGATCGAAATCACGCTGGACGACATATTCTCGGCGAACAGCGCCGACTGGTCGCAGTTCGGGTTCGCGTCGCTGGCCAGCGGCCAGGCGCTGGGCATGCCCATCCCCGAATACGGCGGCCTGGGCGCCGGTGGTAGCACCAGTGCCGGTGGCGCCGCTCACGGCATGTGGGGCGGCATGCCCTACCCCGGCACCATGCCCGTTAGCGCGCCCTACGGGACCAGCCACGCGCACATGGACGCGGAGCGCCCGGACGCGCACGACGGGCCCATCTGCGACAACTGCGGCGTAACATCCACGCCGCTCTGGCGGCGCTCGATCGACGACACGCTCCTGTGCAACGCCTGCGGACTCTATTTCAAGCTGCACCGCGCCCACCGCCCAAAGACGCTTCGCTCGAGCGCCGCACGCAAGGACGGCGTCGAGGACGACGTGCCAAAGACATACTGTACAAACTGCAAGACGTGTAAAACCCCGCTCTGGCGCCGCGACGAGGCCGGCAATCCGCTGTGCAACGCCTGTGGGCTCTACTACAAGCTACACAAGGCGAGTCGCCCCATCTCGCTCAAATCCGACGTCATCCGCAAGCGTCAGCGCCACGACACCGCGTCGGGCGCGCAGCGCAAGCGGCAGGGTCGCAACACGCACAAGCCGTCGGACGCCGCCGGGTCGCCGTCGTCAGCCAGCCCGGGCGCGCCCCAGACCGCGCCGGCCAGCGACGCGCAACCGCCGCACGCCATGCGGGATCAGTCCGCGGCCGGCCCGCCGGACGCCCGCGCGGCGCCGCCGCTGTCCGCGCCGCCGGCCTCGTACTCGGCCAACGGGACGCAGCTGTTAAACGACGCTGACGCGGGCTCCGGCAGCAGGGGTTCGTATTCTGCTGGGGTCCAGGAGTACGGGTATGCCCACCAGCACCAGCACCAGCACCAGCCGCCAGCCAACCTCCGGCACCCCCCGCGGCCGCCCGACGGCCTGCTGCCTCCGCTCCAGCACTCAGCAACCCTGCCCATGCACCACTACAGCGCCGCCGAACAGCCCAACCCGACGCCTGCCGGCGGCGAGCCGCCGCGTCCGGTGTCTGGATCGATCAACATCCCCATCTCGCCGCCGCTCGCGGCACGGCCTGACGCGTATTTTGGCCGCACGCCAAGCATCGGAGGCCGGTCGGCCCACGAAGCGCCTGCGTTGGGCTCGGGCGCCTCGATTCACCTGCCGCCGCTTGGTTTGGCGCACGGCAGCAGCGGCGACGCCGCCACCCGCACCGGGCCGGGGGGCGCGAACGACGCGCGGGCACTGCAGTCGACCATGGGCCACCAGCCGCTTGGCGCTGGCAGCGAGCCGACGGCGCCCTACGCCTCGGGACAGCACCCGCCGTCGCTCTACTACGGCGCCCGGGGCGATGCGCCGGCGCCAGATCCCAAGCACGGCGCGGACCGCCAGCTGCCTTCGCTGGCCGAGCTGGCGTCGGCGTCCGCGGCTCGCAGGGGCGGGCACCACCACTACTCTGGGCCCCGCCACTACCACGATCACCCCCAGCAGCAGCGGCACCAGCAGCACTACCCGCCGCTCAACTAGCCGTGTGCGCGTGTCTACTCAGCGGACGCTCAATGTATCCAATTGTTGTACCACTGCCGCGCCGCGTGTGCGCCCCGGCCCTCGCGGGGGCCGCGCAATTGCGCTTATGTGAAGAGGCTCTGAGGAAGGAGGGGGCTAAAAGACAGTGAGAAGTGCAAAGCTGGCGTAGAACAGGCCAATAGGGTATGCTACCAGTAACCGCTGCTCCGACATGGACAGGACGGTGACAAACATGGTCGCCGAGGAGTACGTGCACCAGGAGATGGGAACGACGGCCACAAGCGTGCCCAGCGGCCCCGACTTTAGATCGGCTGCCAGCCCAATGCTGCCAAGGAGCACGATCGGCAGCAGGCAGTAGCCAAGGATGCTTGCCGTGCGCGTAACCGCGATGCCGCCCTGCGACATCAGGTTCAGGATGGCCCATATGCCGACGGTGCCCAGCAGGGCTACGCCGTATATGTAGCCAAACTGCGACTTTCCGCTCAGCAGCAGCACCGTGCCCAGAACGAGAATAAACAGCAGCGGGCCCGCCATATCCGAGTCGTCGTATATCTTGGTATCCAGCGGCTTGAACGGATTCAGCACGGCCAGCGTCTTTGACTTTATGTGCTGAAAGTTGACCCCCAGCTCCTCCAGCAGCGGCTGCTCATTCGGGAAGCCGCCCGTGCCAAAGGCCGCCACCCAGGACCGCTCCACAATTGGCATCGCCGTGCCATACGAGGACGCGTAAAACTCGTCGGCCGTCCCATGTGCCCCCGCTCCCGCGCCCGTCGATGACGGATCGGCGTACTGGGTCCGGTAGAATTCGAAGCCATCGTTCGGATTGCCGCCCGCATACGCCTGCGCCTGGTCGAAGAGCACCGAATGCGCCATCTGCCCCGCCGCCTGCCCGCTGTCGTCCGTGCGCCAGGCCGAAGAGAACACCAGTGAGAACGCAGCGTCGCGAGCAAGACAAAAGAGAGGCACGGCGGGTGCCACGCTCCGCCCTCTGTGCCTTTCTGCTCAGCGTGCGCCAGAGCCAACGCAGGCCGGCCCCCCTCTGATTCGCGGGGCCGCCAGCCCACGCAGGCGGTCGCCATAAACTGCGCTCGGCCGCCGACGCCGGCACCCGAGCGGCGTGCGCAGGGCGGGCCCGCGCCCCGCGGAGAGCGCTGCCGTCGGTTTTCTTTCAATCTCGTCCACCTCACAGCGACCTCTCTGTTTTGCTCCGCGCAGCCACAGCAGATGTCTAGCAACGCCGGGAGCGCGGCAGAGGGTGCTGGGGGCGCAGGCAGCAGTGCAGCGTCTGCCGCCGGCGGCGGCGGCAACAGCAATGGCAGCACGAAGCACGCGTCCCAGAAACAGCGGGAGAAGATTGTGCTGCAGTACCTAAAGACCAAAGGCTACCGAAACGCCGAGAAGGCGCTGCGCGAGGACGCGCTGCTTGACGGCGACGAGTCGACGCTCGGCGCCCTGGCGGCGGCGTTTCCCGCGAGCGAGATGGGGGCGGACGCCAGCGTGCCAAGCTGGATCCTGCTGTTCAGCGAGGCCGAGCAGGGCAATCCCGACGCGCACTGCCAGAGCTACCGGGAGCTGCGGCGGTGGATCGATAGCTCACTGGACGTGTACAAGCACGAGCTGTACGCGGCGTCGTACCCGATATTTGTGCACTCGTACCTGGACCTCCACATGCGCGGGCTGCACGAGAAGGCAGCCGAGTTTATGGAGCTATTCCGCGAGGACCATGCGGTGCACCACGGCAAGGACCTCGGGGTTCTGGCAACGCTCACCAGCAAGAGCCACGTCGAGGAGAACGCGCTGGCCCGGCTCTACCGCGAGAACAAGTACGGCGTGCGGATGACGCGCGTGGGGTTCGAGCTGCTGCTGTCCTTTCTGCAGGACCACCACTTTACGCTGCTGATGCGCACGGTGAACCAGCACCTGAACATCCGGACGGTCGACGGCACGGTGCCGATATGCTCGGAAGCGGAGGCGGACGTGGGCGTGACTGGGCACACGCAGAACCAGCTCGACCACTTTAATAGCCAGGACATTGCGCTGGGGAGCGCGCCGCTGGATCCGTTTGTGCGCGACGAGGTCGAGCGCACGCTGCAGAGCGAGGCCGGGCGGCCCGCAAGGGATGGCGCAGGCGGCGAGGCGGCGGCGCTTCTGGAGTCGTTTGCAAAGGTCAAGCAGGAGGCGGCTGTCGGCGCGCTGTCGGCGCGCGACGCCATCCCCATGCCGCCGCCGCGCGGGGCAGAGGTGGAGCAACAGATCGCGGACCTGAAGGCGCTCCGCAAGCGCGTGGCGCTCGGGCCGGCGGCACTGCCGTCGATCTGCATGTATACAATGCACAACACGGACAGCACCATGAACTGCGCAGCGGTGGCGGACGACCTCTCGCTGCTTGCGTGCGGGTTCTCCGAGTCGTACGTCAAAATATGGAGCCTCAGGCGCGAACCGCTGCGCGGCTTCCAGAGCAACTTTCTCCTGGGCTCGGTGGCCAGCGAGAGCGACGCGGAGGCGGTGCGCGAGAAGACGCCGGACGACAGTCGCCGGCTGGTCGGCCACGCGGGGCCCGTGTTTGGCGTGGACATCAGCTTTGACAGCAAGTACCTGATTTCGGGGTCGGAGGACAAGACGGCGCGGCTGTGGAGCCTGGACACGTTCACCAACGTGGTCTGCTACCGGGGCCACAACCATCCGATCTGGGACGTGTCGTTTGCGTCGCAGGGGTTCTACTTTGCCACCGCGTCGCACGACCGCACCGCGCGGCTGTGGAGCTGCGACCATGTCTACGCGCTGCGCATCTTTGCCGGGCACCTCTCAGACGTCAACTGCGTGCGCTTCCACCCAAACGCAAAGTATGTTGTCACGGGCTCCAGCGACAAGTCGGTTCGGCTGTGGGACGTGCAGCGCGGCAGCTGCGTGCGCGTGTTCACCGGGCACACCGGGTCGGTCGACACGGTGGCCGTGTCGCCGGACGGCCGCATCATGGCGTCGGCGGGCGAGGACCAGAGCATCGGCGTGTGGGATCTCGGGTCTGGCCGCCGCATGGACACGCTGACCGGCCACGCTGGCCCCGTGTACTCGCTCGCCTTTAGCCAGGAGGGCACGCTGCTGCTGTCGGGGTCTGCCGACGAAACCGTGCGCGCCTGGGATGTCAAGCGGTCGCCAGCCGCCAGCGAGCACCCGATGGTCGCCCAGCGGCGAGCCGCGCGCCTGCAGCAAGAAAGGGAGCAGCGTCGACACGATCCGTCTACTGGCGATCCCAACGCGATGGACATTGACAGGGACAGCAAGCGCGCTCCCAAGCTGGCGGCGGCAGCGTCCAACGCCGAGAGCAAAAAGCGCGACGCGGCGGGGATCTGGAAGTCCAAGCGCGTCGTCGACAGCGACGCGCTGCTGAAGACGTGGCGGACAAAGAGCACACCCGTGCACAGCGTGATGATGACCAGGTGCAATCTTGCCATCGCCGCCGGCCCATTCACGCCGTAGGCGGCGCAGTCGCCGGACGCCCTGTAGCACACGCTGGGCATGCTGTGGCGGACGGAGCAGTCTCAGTAGCATGGTTCTCATTTCAAGCAGCTCTACCTCGGACAAACAGCGCCTTGTTGGCCATGTAGTTGCTCGGCACGCTTGCCCCAGAATCCTGCCTTGGAGCTCCGCCGTCATCGGCTCACCCAAACCTGGACATGCCGCCGCCCTCCCAGTTCATCGACCCGGCAATGTCGAGGAACGGGTCGTCGGCGTAGTGGTTGTAGGCCGCCGCCACCGGCGCCGCCACCGCCCCGCGCGATGAGGCCGGGCGCTGGCTTCCAGCAGGGCGAATCGCGCTGCTATGCCGCTGCCGGTGTCCCTTGGCGCCCCGGCCCGTGCGCGCCCTCGCCCCGCGGCCCCGGCGGCCCCCGCCCTGGCTACCAGCGTGCGCTGCTGCCGCCGGCGGCGAGGCATCCAGGCGCTGCAGGACGGCAGGCGTCCTTCGGGCCTCCCTGCGTGTCCGGCTTGCGCGCTGCCGGTCGGTGGGCTCGAACTGGCGTATGTACAAGTCGCGGTCCTGCGTACAGCCCTGCACGTCGTTACGCAGGTCCCAGAACCCCTCCAGCGGTGACGAGTACCCGTCGCTGCCCGGCGGAGCGTCTGTCGGGTACGCGCCGGCGGGGCTGTCCTCACACACCAGCAGGTCGTCGTCGCTCGAGTCTGGCAGGCCGGGGCGCCTGTCGGACTCGCCGTCCTTGTCGAGGTTGCCGTGATACCACTGCGTGATACCCCCAGCGTCGAGGCCATCGCTGGTTGACTCGCCGCAGCCGAGCCCGCCAGCACACTCCTGTGCAAGGTTGCTGCGCTGGCGCACCTGATCGTTGGAGGGGCGCGCGGCAGCTCGGATGCACACAGGGCTAGCCACCGGCGAGCAAAACTCGCCGATGGGGTCGCTTGAGAGGTCGGCGCTGTTGGTAGCTGGCCGCGGCGACCCGAGCAGCGAATCCAACCGCGACGCTGGCGGCGACGCTGGCGGCGTCTCTGGGATACAGCTGCGCAGGCTGGCAGGACGCGGCGAGCCCGGCGCTGCGGCGCTGCCAACAGCCGTGGATCCCGAGAGCATCGCGCCGCTCGGTGGCGAGCTCGGCAGCCAGGCCGTGCTGGGCGCCTCCTGCGTGCACCCAGCCAGCACCACTGCCGCCGCCGTCGCCAAGTTGCTGCGGTTCGCCCGCACGATGGTCGGGCTGCTGGCACGGAGGAGTGGCAGCGAAGACGGGGGCCCAGGTACAAGTGGCCGCTGCGTGCGAGCCCTCTTTGGCGCCGGCTGCAGTCGGCTCCTGGCGCACATCGAGGCATGTGCGCGGTCGCTGATGTGGCCGAGACGCCTGCCTCTCCGCCCTACGCTCGCCTCAACAAAGTCGCTGTCGTCGTCGGCATCGTCGCCCAGGACCACTGGCAACGCCGGCCGTTCGTATGCAGGCGGCCCGGGCGGCTGCAGGCTGTGCAATGGCTTCTGTGGGCCGACGGCGCCATTGCCACTCATCGTCGGCTTGGTGCGCGAGCGGCCGCGCACGCGGGTTTGCGAGAACGGCGTCACGCACTCGACGTCCTCGCCACTGTCGCTGCTGGCAATCAGTAGCGGCTCAGGCGCCCTGGCGACCGACAGCCGCCGCGCCAGGGGCGCCGCGCTCCCCGTCCGTCGCGCAGAGCCGCGGCGCCCAAGCTCCCGTGACAGCGGTCCGCCAACAGCCCCGCCGGCAGAACCGTCGCGCATATACGCTCAGTGTTGTGGCCAATGCGCTCGGCGGCAGCGCGAAGGCGCGTGGAATCGGCAGGCGGGTCCACGCGCAGGTCCACGCGCAGGCTCACGGGTTGCAATTGGACAAGCAGCAATCGACTGGCGCCGGCTCAGGAGGCGACTGCCGACAGGGCATTGACTCGATGCACAGAGCAGGGCTGGGCGCGGTCACCGTGCAACAAGCGCCAGTTCGTTATTGATGCGGATCGCGGATGGCTCACGGAAGCAGGCGACGCGCGTGAAGGCCAGGCGCCACGATCGCACCAAAGCCGCGGCCGCCGCGCCGGTAGGAGACGCGTCCCTCTTGTGTCTCCGCCCCCCTTCGCCCGCTTCGATTTCCCGCGCGACGCCTGGTTTGCTTGTCGATGCGAACGCTGATCGGCCCGCGGGTGGCCGGCGCCTTCTGCCGCCTCGGCGGCGCCTGCCGGCAGACCCAAAGATGCTACATGCCGTCCCTGCCGAGTCAGTACAAGGCCAAGCAGACGCGCGCCAAGCCCATCGTGGCCGATCTCGCCAACTCCGAGCTTATATATGGCATCCAGCCGGTCCTAGCGGCGCTTCAGCAGCGGCGGCGTGAGGTGTACGGGCTGTATCTCCCAAGCAGCTTTGACAGCGATCTCCCGCGCACCCGCCTCGAGGAGATTGCCTGGCTCGCACAGCGGCAGAACGTCCCAGTTGCGCGGGTGCCGCAGGCCAAACTGGACGCGTCCGTCGGTGGCCAGGTCCACCAGGGCGCCGTGCTCAAGGTTAGCAAGGTCGACCCGCCGCGGATAAAGGCCATCTCGCCGTTCGTGGATGGCAGCTACACCGTCACCGCGCAGGGCTGCGAGCCCGTCACGCTCCGGCCGCGCCGCCTGCTCCCGCTGTGGCTGTGCCTCGATGGGATCCAGGACCCGCGCAACCTGGGGTCCATCATCCGCTCGGCGCTGTTCTTTGGCGTGGATGCGGTGCTGACCCCGCACTCCGGCGTGTGCAGGGTCATGCCCATTGTGTCAAAGGTCAGCTGCGGCGCCGCGGAGTGCACCGCCATCTACCGGGCCGGGGACATGGCCGGGGTGCTCAAAGGGGCGCGCAAGAATGGCTGGTCGGTCGTGAGTGCCACTGCCAGCCACGCGCCCGGGCCGGCGCCGGCGCCGGCGCTGGTCCCGGTCGGCGAGGTGCCGCGGCTCGCGCACCCGACGATCCTGGTTATTGGCAGCGAGGAGGCTGGCGTGTCCGAGGGCATCGCCGCGCTCAGCGACATGAACGTGCACATCCCGGCGTGCGCCGAGCTGCCGCCCTATATCGACTCGCTGAACGCGGGCGTTGCTACGGGCATCCTGCTGTCGTCTCTAAAGTTCGAGGGCGAGCAGCAGTAGCGCCACCGCGAGCGGAGATGCTGCGGCTTGCCTCTCTCCTCTCGCCGCCTGCGCATTTGGGTGACTGTACTGAGATTCTCGTTTTTTTGCTTTTCCGGCTGCCAGAGCCCCCGCCCTTCACCGTGCCGCGCCGGGCTTCGCAGGGCAGCAATGCGCAGCGCCGAGTGCCCGTCTGCCGCGCCGCGCCCAGCCGTCTGCTCGCCCACGGGGCGCGGCACCCCGCGCAGCGCGGCGCGGCCGATTGTGCCGCGCGAGGAGGAATGCTGGCCGGTGGCAATTCTCGTCGAAAGATACCCCCAGCTCCGCTTCGAGCGCTGGCTCCCCAGCGTGCTGCGCTCAATCGAAAAGTCCAGTGGGGTCGTGTTTGACGAGCGCCTGCTGCGGGGCCCGCGGGGCCGGCCGCTGTGCCTCTGGTGCGGCACCGAGCCCGCTGGCGGCAGCAGCACCGCCCTGTTCTGCCCGCCGCCGCCGCCGCCGCCCCGTCGCGCGGCGCCTGGCCTGCAGTTTGGCGAGGGCTGCGAGCACGAGCACCGCCTGCGCCGCAACAACCAGTACGTCCGGAAGCAGCTGCTCATGCGCGACGGCGGTGTGTGCGCGGAGTGCGGCGTCGACGCGCACGAGCTGTTTATGCGGGCCTCGCGCTGCGCCACGCTGGCCCAGAGGACCGCCATGTTCAAGCGGCTGGCCCGCGAGAACCCCGACTGGCACAAGAAGGTCCGGCGCCCGCTGGCCAGCATGGACTGCGAGTTCACCGCCGGCATGTTCTGGGAGGCCGCCCACGTCGTCGACGTCAGGCACGGCGGCGGCCTGTGTGGCCTGGGCGGATTCCACACGCTGTGCGTGCCATGCCACGCAGGCGAGTTTGCGCGGAACTATATCCAGGACCTGTCCGATCTGTCGCCGTACCTGTCGTCGCCACGGGCCGAGCCCGGCAGTGCCACGCCGGCTGCCTCAACCCCGGCTGCCCCTGCGCCGCCCGTCGCCAGCCGCAGGCATGGCGGCGCGGCTGTATCCGCCCGAAAGGAGAATGCCACGCCGGCAGCCTCGCGGCCGCGCACCGCAAACTCCGACTGCAGCGCCTTCATCCTGCTTGACAGCCAGTCGTCCGCCTCGTCGTCGCCCTCGATGCCGTCGCCGGGCCGCTGCCTGGCCGCCCGCGGGCCAGAGCGCGCACACGAGACACCCACGAAGCGGGGGCCCGGCAGCCTGCGCACCAGGCCCTGCTCGCTGTCTCGGCCGCCAGCGCCGCATCTGGCTGCAGTCATCGATCTGACAGCCCCGCCAGGCGACCCGCCCCTGTGCGTATACGAAGACGAGCTGGATGCGTTGGCGGAGAAGCTGATCACCTTCAACATCTCGTCATCCGACGATCTCAGTGACGGCGAGGTTGTGCTCGTTGCTGCTGCTCCGCGCACAAGGCAGATCGCGCCTGTCGCTGGGACGCCCAGTCCAGCGCCCGGGGACAGGGGGCCGGGGACCGGGGCCGCCCGAAGCGCCGTCCCGCCTGTGTGAGCCGGCTGGAGCGGCCCCGCTGTCCTCCCCTTACATGGCGACTTCAGCCAGCCAGCACAATAATATCATTAAAAATGTAGGGCTATCGCCGAGCCGCGCATAGCGCCGACTGGACAAACGACCGCGACCCGACCACCAGAATGGCGGTTGCAGGCCGCGGCTGTGCTGCGGCCGGCAGTGCGGGGAGCGGGGCGTTTGTCCGGTGCGCCCTCAGCGGCAGAGAGGCGGCCGACATGCTGCCAAAGGCGCCGGGCGTCCTGCCGCGGGCCTCGACAAGTCTGTCGATGGACGTGGTGCTTGCCGCTGCCGCAGACTTGCCGAACACCCTCGGCGAGCGCGCGCTCTGGGGAAGTGCGAGGTTCGAAACCGACGACGACGGCCAGATCAGGTGGATTGGCCTGAGCGCCGGCGCCGCCGCCGGCTCGAGCGCTGCGTCGATAGGCGCAGCGCCAGGCGGTGACGCGACGGGCGACGGCGTGGCGGGCGAGTCGACGCTAAGCTGCGATGGGCCGGGCCTATCGCCCGGCACGGGCTGGTGCGTCCGGCATCTTGCGTCGATGAGCTGGAGCGCGCCGGCCAGGCTCGGCACAATGGCAATCTGGTCCGCGCGCAGCCCGGCGACATCCGCCCAGAACTCGCGAGGAATGTACTGCGGCAGGGCCGACGGCACATGGCATTCGGTGCCACGAGACTCGCAGCACAGGTCCGCGGTGAAGACGCAGAATGTCCAGGGCGCGCTGCGCAGCGGGTGGTGGAGCGACAGCAGCAGCTCGCGGTAGTCTGCGCTCTGCCATGTCCCATCCGCCTCCTGCAGATATCGAAAGCGCGCTATGACGGGCTGTGGGAGGTGAATAAGCAGCATCCGCATGCTCGCGCCATTCTCCTTGCAGGCATCGCCGAACCACGCGCCGACGCGCCGGTACTCACTCGGGGTCTCGGCCCAGCCGTAATGCCACTCCGCGCCGCCCGCGTCGTCGGCCGGCAGCGTATAAAACGTCCCCGGGCAGCGGGCTGCCGACAGGCCGTGGACCATCCACTGTGGTGCATCGTGAAGCGGGCCGCCGGCCTCCATCTGGGGAGATTTGTTCGTCGCCTGTCTGGCCGGCGCACGCACGGGGCTGTGTACTGCGCATGTGCTGGCCGCGCGGGCCGCCCTGTCAAAGGCAAGCGGCAGCGGAAGCCCGTGCTGGCACGCCCATGCCTGGCAGGCCGCTAGCGCGAGCGCGGCAAAAAGGCCCTGCTCTGGCCCAAAGATCCCCGGCGCCAGGCCAACGCACGCGGGCACGTCTTCCAGCGGCGGGGCACACTCGATGGCGACGCCAAACACCGTGGCCAGCCCGTGCAGCTGGGTGCGCACCGCGCCGGGCTGCGCCGACGAGACAATGTGGACCGGGTGGCGTGTCAGGTATATCAGCCCTTTGCGCCAGTCCTCGGGCAGCCGCGCCAGATACGCCGGCAGCGGCTCGAGGCCGCAGACAACCACCTTTGGCCGGTGCAGCTCCATCACCAGCCGCTCGACACTCCAGGGCGCGCCCTGGGGGCCTGCGGGTGGCGTGGCACCAGGCACGCCGCCAGTGGAATGCTCGTCGGCGTCGGCGGGCGCCTCCGACGTGTGGCCGGGGTGGGATGCAGCCAGGGCGACGGTTGTGACGTTCAGCTTTTCAAACACCCGCAGTGCAACGTTGACCAGCATCGCGTCGGCATCGCCTGCGCCCGGGTGTGCCGCCGCTGCTCCCGGGCCGAACCGGGCGCTTATTTCAAGCTCGCAGTCGCGGCAGCACTGGTCGAGGAGGGAGCCGTCCACCGGGCTGCCGTTCACCCGGACTCGGCCGCGCATGCCCCCGCCGTTTTCGCCGAGCACGACACCATAGCTCCATGCACGATGTGGGTGCCTGCGGGACAGCTCGGTCAGCATAGACTCGATGTACGCGAGCGTCGTTCCGGCACGGGTGCTGTAGACGATCACCGCGCTTTTGATCCTCTACGGGGGGCCATTGCCTGCGCATTGATGGGAGGGACCACGGTCTTAGAACGGTGCGCTGGCGGCGGCGTGTGGCCCGATGGCACGGGCGCATGGTGGTGCATAGTCTCGCCACTTACGCCTGGGGCAAACGGGCCGCCCATGTCCCGCAAAAGAGCCGGCTCGCGGGCAGCAGTCGGCGAGGGCCGCGGGGGCTGGCTGCTGCCGGAGCTGGCAGCCTTCAAGAAGCCGAGCGGGGGCCGCGGCAGGTGCGACCGCGGCGTGGCGCTGGCGTCGATGCGCGCCATAGCGGCTGCGCAGGCAGCGGGGGCCGGCGGCGGGGGCGGGAGGCGAGAGGGATGGCCGGCGGGGCGGCCGAGCGGACGCTGCTCCTGGAGAGTGTGGATAAGGCAAGCCTGAGAGTGCAAGCGCAAGAGAGGTGGGTGTTGCGGCTTTGACCGGACCAAGCCGGTTTCGTGCCGATCCACGGCCCGAGCACACACGCATGTCGTGCATGCGCACGTGCTGCCTGCCTGCTGCCCGCCGCGTCGGTTTCGCCCAGGCCGGCTGCACCTCGAGATGCCGGCTTACCTATACCTCGTGCAACTAAGGTGCTCTGCAAGCGGCGCATGGCAGACTCGGCCCGTCAGCGCCGCCAAGGGCGAGCCCCGCTGAGCCGTGCCTTCTCAGCACTGACGACATCTCCCCCGCACTCCCGACCATTGGGTACCGATCGGCGTATGGGGCCATGCCGGGCATGGGGACGCCGCTTCGATGGTCAGGATCGGCACTTCCGGCATGGTATGCATGGAGGCTGCGACGGGCCAGCCCGGCTTGGCCCCTCCGTTGTCGGCTCGGATGCCCCGACAGCCGACACGATGACGCGCATGTGAATATCGCAGGACAAGTAGCAATTTGCAGTACGATTTGGCGGGTGGCGATGATGCCACGCATCGATGTAAACGATCGGGAAATGAGACAAGCAGTGCGGGACTTCCGTGGCAGCGGGTATCCAGGCATCCCTGGCCTTGGCGAGAATAAGGTCTGCATTACCATTCATCGGCAGCGGCAGGGTATGCAGGTCGCCGCTAGCGCAGACCAGCCGCCTCCGCTCTCCCACTTCGTTCGTAGTTTATACACAACCACAGGCGGACCAAAATTGAGTTTGGCTTTCCGGGTGCACATTCAGCCGAAAACAGCCACGTCTAAACCTGAAGCTACAACTTCCATTTGCACAAAAGTGCGTCGCAGTACACCGGCCACGCTCGTGGCAGGTAGGACGCCCGACACACCGCCATACCGGGCCGGACCTGCAAGAGGCGGTGGAGGCACGGCCTATGCGTCGTCTGGCCCGTCTCCCTTTGCTGGAACAGGCAGCCCCGACACGGAGGAGTCGCTCACAGTGCCGGACGGCGAGCGTCCGCTGCGCTCAAGGCCGCCGTTCGCCAGCGACCATGCCGGGTTGTACCTGCCGTTCTTTAGCAGCGCTGGGTTCCGCACGGTCGTGTCGACATCGCCAAGCGACGTGTATCCCTCGTCGTACAGCCGGCAGTAGCGGACGCCGGCGTGGCGCATGTATCCCCAGATGTCGTCAAACGTCCAGTCAAGAACTGGGTTCACGCGCATAAACTGCGGCCAGTCGGCGTCGGTTGGCGAGAATGCGTCCAGCGCGCTGCCGTACGGGTCGTCCCGGCGCGTGCCGACGAATATCGCCTGGACGTGCGGATGGTCGTCTTTGAATGACTGCAGGCCGCGCCGCATCGGGCCGTCCCTCTCGACCAGATCGAGCCTGTACCGGACCACCGACTGCGCGACAAACTCGTCGATCTCGGCAAACGATCGCTTGGAGAGAATGTACAGCGACACCAGCCGACCTCCGGCGCCGGCGCCGTGGCTGGTCCCGCCCCTGTGAAGCGCTGCCCGGACGAGGTGCATCAGTGCGGTGCAGTCCTTTCCGCCGTTGAAGCTCAGCGCAACATGCGCTGGCCCGTACCGCTCTATCGCCTGCTCGATGACGCCCAGAGCATGTGCGACCTTGGTGCCCAGCCGCGTGGGCTCCGCGGCCAGCCGGTACGTCGCCTCCGACAGCGAGCCAAAGTCCAGCTCTGCGGCGTCAGTTCGGGAAACCATGCCGGCGGGCTGTGTGTGGAGCTGCAGCAATTTACAGCGGCGAATCGCACCAAAGGCAGGACAGACCGCGCAATTAGGAGAAAGGAAAACGGGGCGTCCCGAAAGGCTGCGAACGAAAGGAGCAGACTTGGCTGGGCGGTCGTCGGTGGGCGGCCTGAAAAGGCTGGCTGGCTGGGCGCGGGGAAGGGAGCAGCCACGATCACGTCCGCCGGCCTCGGCCGCTGGTCGCTCTGATTGCCTTCAACATGGGTGGCTCTCCTGGGGGGTCTCCTGTGGGGTCAAGGCGCGCTGGGCTGGGCTTGACTGATCGGGTCTGGCCTGGCCAGACGCACTCTACTCCGCCTGGATGAACGGGTTCTCAATCTCCTCCGCGCCATCCATCGGCGACACGAGAATGATGCTTGGCCCGCGCAGCACCACGAGTCCAATGTGCTGCTGCTGCTCCGTCGACGGCTCGGGATCGTCTGGGTCTAAGCATGCAGATTAAAAAGGCGCCGGGACCGGCTGCTGTTAGCAGCGGTGGCCCGCTTGCCACTGCGCGGGCGCGGGCGCAGGCGCAGATGATCTGTGCGGCCCAGCATACTTACCGCGAATGGTCTCTACTGCGTCGTCGAGCACAATGTTGAGCAGCTGGTCGAACCCTTTCAGCACGCCGGTCACTACAATGCCACTGGCGCACGGAGCCGCACGAAGCCGCACGCAGTCAGGTTAGTGGCCGTCTGGCGCAAGGGCCGGTCCGCGGGCCGGAAACGGCCGGCTGGCCGCCGCTGTGCCGGCAGGGCATACCTTCACGCCCGCCCATGAACTTGACGCGGATGGCCTTGTCCGAGTACTTCTGGAGATCGAATATGGCGTCGCGCTTCTTCTTCTCTCTGCTGTCGCGGCTGTCGGGCCCGCCGTGGTGGCCGCCCCGGCCGCGCGCGTGGCCGCCGCGGTGGGCGTCGCCGCCCCGCGAGTACTGTCCGCCCCCGCGCATTCTCCCGTGCCAATTGCGTGACGCGCTTCCGACGCCAGGCCAAATGCGGCTGTCAAATGCTAATGCGCGGCGAGGAGCAGGATTGAGAGGTGACAAGTGGGCCTG
>JANBOI010000063.1:0-23878 GCA_027595825.1 Coemansia biformis
AGCAGCACCAGTCCTGCGACGACGCTGCCGATAACCACAGCTACAATCTCGCTGACCGTCATGCCGCCATTGTTTTTAGTGCCCTGTGACACGCTGCCCGCTGCGCAGTTGACTGCTGAGTGGCCATCGCCATCGGCAGAGGCATTGCTGGATGAACCGCTGTCATCTGTGGCGGTGACGGAGACCGTCTCAGTGACTGTTGTGGCCGCCTGTGTTACAGTGACCGTGGCAGCAAGATTGGACAGCGCTGACGAGGAATAGCCATCGCTAGAGTCGTCGCTGCCGCTGCTTGCTCTGTCGCAGCTGGCGACGGTCGGGCAAACGGACCCGTCAGCAACTGTGATAGTCAGCTCGCCGGACAGGGTGACAGTTGTCGCTTTCACGCTGAGCGCCCCCGATGGCAAGTCGCTGTACTCTGTCGTTGTTGTCGTCTCAACCACTGTGGCTGTGCGCGTCGCATAGACGGTTTTAGTCGGTCCACCAGAGTGGGTTTCCTCGGGCGACTCTAGAGACTGCGTGTTGTCATCCGACTCTTGTGGCCGGACCAACTGGCCCTGGTTGTTGAGCGAGTACAGCGCGGTCCCCTGGCGTGCAGCCAGACCAGTGGTATTCATCCAATACGAGACGCTGCTCGCAACAACGGCTGCATTGGCGGCGTGGTACGGGGTCAGTGCCGGGTGTATAATACTGTTGATCCACGGGATGTAGTTTGCCAGCATGATGTAGTAGTTGTGTACTGCAGAGCTTCCACAGAACGGCATGTTGCCTTTAACTGCACTGTGGCTGTAAAGGCCGAGCTGCGCGCTCTGCCCATTTCCCGCGCCAACCACATATTTGTACGGCAGCACACAGGCGCTGTTGTACATCGACGTGAGTGTGGCCGTGTTGCAGATAAAGTCCCGCTGGTTCTGCGCAAAGAGTGGCGACGCCAAGCCGCACGCCGCGGGATCTGCGGGCATGCCTTCAGCGACCCTGTAGTCGTTCCAGGCGCCATTGTTTGCATCCAGACTCCGGTGGACAAAGTAGAACCCTGGCCACTCGGAGGGCAGGTCGCCCACCCGGTAGGCAGCGTTCTCGGCAGTGATATTGCCAAAGGTAACCACAGCAATGTTGTTTGCAAACATTCGCTGGTCATAGCCGGGGTGCGGTACCACGCTTTTGACGGGGAGCTGAAGGCCGGCGGCATCTAGACCGCCACCTCCGCCAACAGCAACGCTGTACTGCAATGGATCGACGCTGCCATCTGCATTGTACTCGAAGCAGCTTGCGGCAGCGACTCCGGCGTTGGCTGTGACAATCATGACCTGGCAGAACGTCTGCGACCCCGCCGCCATCAGCAGGCCGCCGGGGATGCCACTTACATCTGGTGCGACCGGCTGGGTGGCGGCTGCTGGCGCTGACACTAGCCATGTCGCCAGCAGCGCAACCAGCCAGCAGACATGCATTATCGCACCAAATATGTGTGTGTGCGTGTGTGTGTGTGTGAGGGGGTACTTTTGAGTAGCAATACGGGATAGCGAAAGGCGCAGCCAGGGCATAGATGTCAGGGAGGCAGGAGCAAAGCAGAGAGGAAGGGGCCCGTGCAGAGCGGCCAAACGAGTAGCGCGAGGAGGCGCGGGTGCTCAAAGGCAGCCGTTGTGCACTGGCCGCCGGCCATGCCTCAACGCGGCTGCCAAGAATACTGAGCAAAGATCTCAAAGAGCCGGGCGCCCCCCCTTTTGTCGAGCGAACCGAGTCTAGCTTGGTCTAAAAGGGGGCCCATCCCAGAAACGCTGGCACGGAAAGGGCGGTCTCCTTTCGGGCGGACACATCGGTCCTTGTGGCGCGCCAGCCGAATGTGTGGGAGGGCTGGCGGTCCTCCTCGTCCCGAGCGCCGGGGGGCCCGCGTGAGCTCTGCCTCGCATTCGGGGGGAGCCCGCATGCCTGGCATGCTCATGGCATGCGGGCCAGCCCATGGCTCATCGCTTGCTGCTCAGGACGAGCAGTAGAAGCGCGCGTGCTTTTCGACCTCTGCGCGCAGCTCACGCACGGTGTAGACGTGGCAGGGCAGCTTTGCGCGTAGGGCAAACTTGAGGCTGCGGTAGATCTGGCCCCACAGCGCCGCAAAGTCGCGGTGGTCGCGGGCAATGCCGCGCTCCTTGAGCGACGCGATGACAAGCTGCTTTGCCAGCTTTTTGTTTGTCTGCTCAGTCTCGGTGCTGGGCATTTCGGGCGTCACTTCGGGCACCTTGGTGCTTGCCGCACCGCCGGCAAAATCCTCGATGTCACTCAGCGTCATCTTCTTCTTGCCACGCGCTGTGCCAGATGTTTTGCGCTGTGCTGGCGCGGCGCCGCCGCCTCCTCCTACAACCATGTTCTCTGCAGATAACGTGCGCTCCATCTGCGCCTGCCGCTCGGCTTGGCTCTGTTGCGCGAGGTGCGCAACAAACGCGTGCTCGCAGGCCAGCCCGCTGTCCACGCGCAGGCTGCTTTGGCCTTCAGGCTGGGCATCCACTGCAGCAGCAGCCGCGGCCAGGGACCCGAGCCACTCTGGCCTCGAGTCCAGGAGATGGAGGACCAGGCGCGCAGCCGGGTGGTGCTCGGCGTATATCACGGCGATCGGCTGCTCCGGCAGCCGCATCTGCGAGCGGGCCGTGGTTGGCGGCACCACGAACGGGTTGCGGGCGTCGGCGGGCGGCTCCGCGCCCTCGATCCGGGCGAGCGCGGCGGCTCGCGACTGCAGGAGCCGACCAACCAGTCCGTTCACGTACTTGCGGGAGCAATCGTCGCCGGCGTTAATGCGCAGGGCAAACGCCATGGGAGCGAACAGCGCCGGCGGCACCGAGTCCAGCTGCACCAGGGTCAGCAGCCGCAGCCGGCCGCCGGGCCACAGCGGCTGTGCTACTGCGGCACTGCATGGGGAGCCGTCCAGCGGCAGCAGCGCTGCCGTGGCATCGATGGCGGCGCCAGGAGCGTCGACCTTGGCCACCCACGCAAGCCGGCACGGCCGCGGGTCCGCGTGGGCCGCCGCGCTGGCAGGGTCGCTTGCGAGGCACTCGGCCATCGCGCGGGGGGCGGGAGGGCGGCAGCGGCGGCCGCAGCACACGTACGCGCGCCCGTGGAGTGCGGAGGAGGAGCCGCCGGATAGCGCACGCAGAGCAGGACCGCGGGAAACGAACAGCAAAGCACGGGCCGGTCGTGCCCAGGCCCCGCGCTCGGGGATGCCGCAATGCGTGGCGCGTGCCGCCCGGCTGACTCATGATGGGAGCCGCGTGAACCCCCTTGTCACCTGCGCCGGGACTGCCCCGGCCGGCCAATGGGGCGGCCTGGCCAGGCAATGCGTAGTCACAGGCCTGTCCCCGCGCTTCCGCTTGCGTCCTGCGCTTTCTCACTCACTCACTTCCACTTTGGTGCATTTGCTCTTTTTCCTTGCTCCGGCAGCACAATACTAGATTTCCTCTGCATTCTCGCTGCCTGGCGAGTAGAATTATGCTCTCGACGCTGCGTGGCGCTCGCGCGCAGCAGCGGCACGCGCGCCTGGCTGCTGCGCGGGGGCGCGGCTACCAGGGCGCGGCGTCGTCGAATTCGGTGGCCGAGTCGGACCTGGCCCAGCAGCTGTCGCAGCAGCCGCCGCAACTCCGGTCGCTGAGCCGCGGCGGAGTGCCGCTGCGCATGCTCATTCTTGGCGCACCGGTAGGTACAGCAGAGGGCGGTTGGCGCGCTACTCTGCGCGGCCACTGGGGGGAAACAGCCCAGTTTGCTAAGTTGCGCTCGGGAGCGGCTTGTTCTGCGCGGCCACTTGTAGGGCGCGGGCAAAGGCACGCAGTCGGGGCGAGTCCGGCAGTGCTTCGATATCACAGCAGTGTCGAGCGGCGACGTGCTGCGGCGCAACATTGCGGCGCAGACAGGGGCAGGGCGGCTGGCGCAGGAGGCAGTGGCGCGCGGGGAGCTGGTCAGCGACGAAGTAGTGGTGGAGCTGATACGCGCGGAACTGGAACAGCTGGCGGGCGGGAACTGGCTCCTGGACGGGTTCCCGCGCACCATTGCCCAGGCACAGGCGCTGGATGCGATGCTGGCGGGCACGGGGCAGCCGCTCAACACGGTGGTCAACCTGGAAGTGCCCGAGAGCATCATCCTGCAGCGCATCGTGGAGCGCTATGTGCATGTGCCGTCCGGGCGCGTGTACAACCTGACATACAACGCGCCCAAGGTGGCGGGCGTCGACGACATCACGGGCGAGCCGCTGGAGCACCGGCCGGACGACAACCCCGAGGCATTCAGGCGGCGCCTGGAGCAGTACCACGCGCAGACCAAGCCGCTGCTCGAGTACTACTGCGCCCAAGGCGTGCTCGCGTCGTTTGCGGGGCCGACATCCGAGGCAATCTTCCCGCAGCTGTATGCGCTCCTCGACCAGCGCTTTGAGTGAGCGCTCGGCAGCGGCCACGACCTGTACTTTTCCCTGGCGTAGCAGCGTCTCATTCCACTTTTATTCTCCATGTTTCTCGGTGGGACAGCAGCAGCAGCAGCAGCAAATGCGGCCTGCTGCTGGTCATGCATAAAGCCATGTTGGCGATACTGGGGCAGACGTGTGGTAACACAGGGGGCGGTGGGTGAGAGCGGCAGAAGGGATGATGGGGGTGGTGTTGTAGTTGTTGTGCAGGGTAGCTTGTAAATATGGCTATGCTGGGCGGGCTGGTGCTGGGCGGAGGGCGGAGGGCATCGTCGGGTGGCCGATCAGTCATGCTCAACCGTGGTCGACTCGCTCTCAGTCCATCTCGAGTCCGAGCTGTTCTCTTTTGATATGAAGAGCCCAAAGTCGTCGTCGCCGTCGTGGAGGATGGTCATGGACTCGAACTTTTCAAACGGATCGATGCCCTTCTTTGTCGGATCCAGCGTCCACAAGTCCTCTCGTTCAATGTCCAGCGATGCAGGGTCATGGGCGTTGTTGGCGCGGTTGAGGCGGCGCTGGTCTTGCGACGGCTCGTATGTCAGCGCAAACTGCAACAGCTGCTGCTTTTGCGGATCGGCCAGCGGCAGGATGGGCGGGGCTCGGTTGCGCAGCAGGGCCCATGTGATGTTCTTGAACCACGCGTGTTGTTTGATGTCTGCGGCGCCCGCGCGCGACCCCAGCCGTTTCTTGTCGTTCTTTGTCAGCAGCCGCCGGACCAACGCCTTGCACTGCGCCGAGATGGCCTGGTGGGTCGGGGGCTGGGGGAAGAGGATGTCGGACTTTAGGATGTTGCGGAATGTTGCGTTGCGGTTGGACCCCTTGAACGGCGTGCTGCCAAAGAGCATCTCAAACACCAGAATGCCCAGGGTCCACCAGTCCACGGCGCTCGAGTGGCCGACGCCCTTGATGACCTCGGGCGCAATGTACTCCTCGGTGCCAACAAACGAGTTTGTGCGCAGCCCAGCTGTGCACGAGCGCGTGTCGACGGACGGCAGACTCTACATGGCAGAGGCAGGGGGGTGCCCAGGTCCGATTGCCCGCATATGATGTCGGCTGAGCAGGTGGCGCACAATCGGGACTGGGAGCGCGCGAGATGGGGAGGGAGGGCGTGTGCCACGCACGGTGCCGTTGCAGAGCGTGTGCCACGCATGGTGCTGCTGCAGAACGAGGGCACAATGGGGGCAAAAGCCACAACTTACGTAGAAGAATGACGAGTTTTTCATGACGGTTGGCGAGCCCGGCGGGTCGGACTGCTTCGACAGGTCAAAGTCGGTCAGCATGATGTGGCCGGTCTCGTGGAGCAGGATGTCTACAGGGGGAGGGCGATGTACGGGGACAGACATGAGCAGCGGGGGGACGATGATGGCGCAGGCGCCGCAGTGATGGTACAGGCGCCGCAGTAGCCCGGAGGCGCCGAAGCCAAAGCCGAAGCCGAAACCGCCGGCGGCTTCGCAGTAGTAGTAGCACGGCGGGCGGTGGCACTTGAAATGGTCGGTGCTTACTTTCGGGCTTGAGGTCCCGGTAGATAAACCCGGAGAGGTGCAGATACTCCAGTGCGCAGGTAACCTCGGCGGCGTAGAACTTTGCGTCCTCCTCGGGCAGGCACTTTCCCGGGCGCGACTGCAGGACCCGGAAGAACTCGCCGCCGATGCAGTAGTCCATGCAAAAGTAGAGGCGCTCGTCGCTCTGGAATGTGTGGTACAGGGTGACGATGAAGGGAAAGTTGGCGGTGGCGAGGATCTCCTGCTCGGCCAGGACGCGCTTGATCTTGTTGCGTTTGATCATTTCGGCCTTTGTCAGGACCTTCATGGCGTACAGCTTGCCGGTCTCCTTCTGGCGCACCAGGTAGACCTTGCCGACGTCGCCCTTGCCCAGCAGCTTGATTTTGGTGAAGCTCTTGGGGCCGACGGCGACCTTTTGCACCCGCATCGAGTTGCTCGAGTACGTGCGGCGGATGGCCGACATGCCTGCGCGCGTCAGCGGCCGGCTGCCCGCCGCCGCTGCCGCCGCCGCTGCCGCCGCAGACTGCGCGTAGGATGTATGCGCGCTGCCGGGGCTGTCGAGGGCGTCGCCGAGGCCCGCGCCGGCAAACAGGCCGCGCCCGTTGCTGCTGCTGCTGCTGGCGGACGTGGCGCCGGCGCTGGTGTGGCTGATGCTGATGGTGTAGCTGCCGCCGGGCATAGCATGCTTGGCCCCGAGCATGGGGCCCGTGGCAGAGCTGGCCTTCTTCAGCGACGTGGGCAGCCGCGGCGCCGGCGGCAGCGCGGGTCCGGGCGGGGCCGCATGCGCGCGCAGGTGGGCAGCGCCGGCGTGCGTGTGCGCCTTGGCGGGCAGCGCGATTTGCGCGGCGTCGCTGGCGCTCATTAGCGGCTCAACGCAGAGGCGCGGGGGGTACTCGGGCGGCAATTGGGCGGTGTGTGTGAAGCAGAGAGGGCGTCTGGTTCTCAGAACGCGGGGGCGCGGGTCATGTAGCGGGCGGACAGGCAGACAAGCAGGCGGGCAGGCAGGCGGCCGGGCCGGCAGACAAGCAAGCAGGCGGGCGTAGAAGGTGGAGGCCGCGGGAGAGCACAAACGCAGAAATAGAAGGGAGGGCGGGGGCGCGGCAAAGAAGAGGAGGTGCTGCCGACAGTGTCAACTCTCGCAGCAGCCGGCCGGAATGGGCCGCGGGCTCGGCGGGCGGACAGCTGCTCAGTTCCTTGCCCCGCCGGCTCTCGCGGGCCACCCGGTCGTCGCCTGTGGCGTGCGCGCCGTGCCTGGCCAGACCGCGCCTGGCCAATCGCCGCCCGGCCCGCTTATGGCTCATGCCGTTTATGGCCGTGGGGGGGTCGGCTGCGGCCTTTTCGTCAAGCCCTCTTCTCTCTTCTGCTCCGCCGTCGGCGCCTGTGTGTGGACGGCGCGCAGCACTGGCTCCGTGTGCGCCGACGAACCAACCCAGCAGGCCGGCCAGTGGGCCGACGGACAGACCATGGCAGACTCAGCGCGCGGCCGTGCCGACCTGCCGCCGCTCAACCGGCTGATGGGCTCGCTCTTTCGCGCGCGCCCCACGCCGCCCGCGCCGGACGCTCCGCGCCGCCCGTCCCCGTCGTAAGTGTGCTACGGGAGGGGGCCGCACTCTATCCGTCGCGGACGGCGGCCGGCATTGTGCCGGCTCAGGCCCCAGCCCCGCAAGCGGGGCGGCGGAGACGATGGTGCGCTAAACAAGCCGGCCATGCTGGAGCTGCCGCGGACCGGCCACGTGCTGTAGGGACGACGTGCCAGAGCCGCTGAGGCCCGCCGCACAAAGGTAGTGGCGCCCTGGTGTAGTGGGGCTGTCGACAACGGCGCCGCGACAATCGGCCATGCGCTAACGCTTGCTCTCTCCCCGGGAAGGCTGGCCTTGTAGGTCGTCCGCCCGATGGGCTGCCGCGCAGCAGCGCCACGAGGCCAACACGCGCAAGTGCCAGGTACGTCTTCCGCGACGCCCCCTCCCCGCCACTGCGCGCCAGCGGGATCCAACACTAACGCCGGGCGGGTCTTGCCAGTAGCTGATCGATGCGCGACTTGGGAGCGTGCATGCCGCCGTGGGCCGCCAGCGCGACGCAGCACGCGACGTGGCGCGCGAGCTGGCGCTGGTGCCCGGCGCGCGGCGGCAGCTGGAGGCGCTGCAGGCCGAGGCCGCGGCGCTGCAGCCGGCGCTCGCAGCGCTGGAGCAGCTCTACGGCGCGCTGGCCGCGGCGGCCAATGCCGAGGCGGGGCCAGGCGCTCTCGCGCAGCAGCAGGAGGCGGCGCATCGCCAAGCCCGCCACAGTCACTATCAGCAGATCCAGTGCGACATGGACGCGCAGTACGCCGACGCCTGCCGCACTTTGGCGCACCAGCGTGCCGCCAGCGCGGCGCGGTCCTTCCAGCACGACCTGGACGACTACCGGCGCGGCGCGGGCGACCACCGGCCCGGGGGCGCGCGGCCACCGCGGGCCTCGCCAGCAGGTAACTTGCCGCCCGGTGCCCTGCGGCGGGAGGCGCACACTGGCAAAGCGGGGAGGGGGCGCGCCTGCAGCTGTAACCCGCGGCCACTGAGCTCGCTGCCGCCGCCCCCCTATTGTGAGTGCTGCATGTAGGGAGCGCCGCTGTCGCCGACGTGGTCTTGGCGCCCAGCATCGCCCAGGACAGGCGCATGGAGGCCTTCCTTGGCGGCGGCCCCGCACAGGTACGTTCAGGCACGGCCCGCTTGTCCGCACGTCTATCCCCCAGCGCGCACTGGGGGGATTGCTACTGATCCGCCTGGCCTTTGCCCGGCCCCTGTGCGCCGCCGGTAGGACGCCCGCCACGACGACGCGCGCGGCGCCCCGCAGCGCCCGGGGCCGCCCGGCGACGGCGACGGCGACGACGATGAGCCGCCGGCGTTCGCCGTGCTCGCGGACGAGGACTTTGACGGCGGCTAGGGCCCGTGTGCCGCGCGGCTCTGGGCGGCGGGGTGTGTGACCCAGAGGGGGCGGCCAATGGGCGCCGGCGCCAAGCATTCTGTTTTTGGCTGGCAGCGGATGGCCCGGACGGCCCCGCCCGCGCGGCTGATAGCCGCCGCTTCGCACAAGGGGCGCCGCATGATCACAAGGGCGCCAGGCGACAGGCCCCCCGAGTGCAAAGCCCGCGCCAACGCCCTTTCGCCTCTTTGCTTCCCTTCGTCCTCAGCTCCCCCAGCCTTTGCGCGCTCTTTCTAGCCACCCGCGCTTTCTAGCTGCCGCAAGCCGCAACTCCGTCCTCCCCTCTGCCAAAGCCCTGCCCGCACACCTGTCCGGCCCGGCCACTGCACCGCTCCTCGCGCGTGCCTTATATCTCAACCTGGAGCGCCCCCGCCCAGCGTCTTCCGGGACTCCAGTTCTCCACTTGCCATCGCTTGTTGCCTGACACCGCCTCTCCTTCTATCCTCTCGCGCAACGGACGCACGCACGCACCTGCTACTCTGCCCATTCCCGCCGAAACGGGCCCCACTCTCCGCCACAGCGCCCTACCGCACAGCTCCCCTCCCGCAGCCATGAGCGACGACGGCCACATGCTCTGCAGATGGGACGGCTGCTACGCCCCGGCCTTTGAGGACCTCGAGGCGCTGCTGGTCCATGTCACCAACGGCCACGTCAGCGCCGCCCCCAACGGCGCCGCGCACGCCTGCCACTGGGACGGCTGCGGCGCCGCTGACCACGACGGCCCCGAGGCCCTGTTCATGCACGTTGCCAGCGAGCACTTTGGCCACCAGCCGTCGTCGCCCGCCCCGCTGCTCGAGTGCAGGTGGGAGGGCTGTGCTGCCGGCGGCTTTGCCGACGCCGAGGTGCTCTACACCCACATCACCAACGACCACGTTGGCCGCAAGTCGACCGGCAACCTGTGTCTCGAGTGCAAGTGGGACGGCTGCAAGGTCTCCCGCACCAAGCGCGACCACATTACATCGCACATCCGCGTCCACGTGCCGCTAAAGCCCTACAAGTGCAACCTGTGCGCCAAGGCCTTCAAGCGCCCGCAGGATCTCAAAAAGCACGAAAGGATCCACGCCGACGGCCACGCCCACCAGCTACCCATCATCGACTACCGCTACTACAGCATGCTGGGCCAGCCCGCCGCCCCGCGCCTGCACACGCCCGCACACTCCAACTCGTCGCCCACCGTCGGCTCGCTGAGCCCCGCCGATTGCCAGGTGCCCTATGACGCCGCCAACACTCTCGGTAAGCCCCATTCCCGCGATCCCGCGATGGATCACGGCCACTGCCTCCCCCAGCGCAAGGCCACGCCCGCTAACGCCCCCTGCCCGCCTGGCATCGCCACCGCTGTAGGCCTCCCTCGCCGCAACTCGCCGTACACGCCGTACACGCCAATCAACGCGTCGCCGCTGCACGGCTACCTGCCGCACATTGGCGACGCCGGCATGCTATCCGGCGGCAAGCGCGGCATCGACGCGATCGAGGAGCTCCAGCAGACGGTCAAGAAGTCCCGCGCCGACGGCACCAACCAAGGTTTGGATTGTCTTGCACTTGCCGTTGGTCTACGAGAGAGGCACTGCAGCCCCCCGGCGCACGCCGCCTCGGGCTCTTCCACCCACACATCCCCTCCGCCAGCCGCTCCACTTCCACCACCCCTGCCTGCCACCCGCAGCCTGCCTCTGCCTACCACCCGCAGTCTGCCCCTGCCTGCCATCCGCAGCCCGGCCAGCTCCACGCCGCCGCCGCTCTCATCCAGCGCCAGCTGGATCTCTGACGCATCCTCCTTCTCCATGCTCCCCACCTACTCTCGCCCCTTCTCCGCTACCCGCTTCACCACTGCTAACGCTGGCCTCAAGGGCCCGTATTCCCGCAAGCAGTCGGTCCTCGACCCCCCGCCGCTTCTGCGTGCCCTGGCCGAGCCACTTGTACCCCTGCCACCCCTGGACCGGTACGCCATGGACGACTGCATCTAGCCGCTCCTGGCTCCGCCTCCCAGCTCCTGGCCCCCCTTCTGCCGGTACTTGTGGCCCCCGCCCCCCGATGATCCCGCTTCCCTGCTGATGAAGGAATGTGTGCTGGCTGGAGGAGTGCGGGGAGGAGCGGGGGCGACGTCCCCGTGTGCTGCGTGCGCCCTCGGCTTCCCAGCCAGCTGCCACACACGGGGCCGGCCTCCCTCGTACTCACCAATGCGCTTGTGTACTACAATCCAAACATGCAACCGGCCTGCGCTCCAAGCCCGTCATCTCCCCCCCGGGCTTGTTGCTCGCCAGCCGTCGCCGCCCGCGTATACACCGCACATGTTGTACCTCCCACATACTTTATTGCATCCCCGCTCGCTTTCCTTTTGGGGGGTGTGCTGCCTGCCGCCGCCTTCTGATACAACCACGGATGCGCCCCCTCCGCTAACAATAATAGTGGTCCTGCCTTTTCGCGTTCCCTTTGCACTGCCCAGAGGCGCGGCTGCCCCGCTGCTGTGTGTGGAGCCCCGGATGTGTGTGTGTGGGGAGCATATCTTGCTCTCTCGAGTGAGGAGGGGGGCATGCTGCCTGTGGCCTCTCTTGCTGTGCCGACCGTGTGCCTGTTCTGTGCTCTGCCTCCGCATGACCAACTAACACATTTCTTCTCGCACTCTCTCTCTTGGCGCGCGCCACATATCAACTACTCCGGGTGTAGGGCAAAGGGCGCTGCTGAGCTTCCTCGACCAGAACCGCGACATTGGCAGCATCGACCTGGTGGATCTGCCCGCGTCGCTGAGCTCGCCATCCGAGCTGCAGCAGCTCAACGATGGCGTGCTTCAGCTGCTCCCCGAGCTAACAGACGTCAACGGGCGGTCGTTGTTTATCGACCAGCTGGTGCAGCAGCTCGATAGCAACAGCCCGAGCTCGTTCAACGACATTCTGATGCTGGGCAACAACCTCCATGCAGGCCATACACCCGACCCCATGCTGTCGTCTGTCAGTACCGGTGGCCTGTACGCACACCTTGCGTCTGCTAGCATGCCCGGCGGCCTTCGCTTCGACCTGTCGACCAGCCCCGAGATCGTCTCCAGCGCTAACCCCGCGGCGTCCCTCCCGCTGGCGCAGCAGTCGCTCCATGCGGGGTCTATTACTATGACGTACCCGACGGGCATCGCGTCCGTTGCCGCCAACCCCACGCTCGCCGACCTGGCCCTTGCCGTGCCCGCTTCTGCGCAGCCCGATATGCATCACGGCCTGCCGTCGCAGTCGCCCGCCATCTCCAGCGTGCCTGACAGCATCCTTGGCGCTGCGCGGCCCATTGCCCGGCCCCGCGGCTACTCGAGCGCCTACCCGACGCAGCTGGTGCCCAGCGCCGCCATGCCCACGCACGGGCAGTCGCTGTACTCGAACCTGTACACGCCGATGCAGATCCAGCAGCAGCAGCAGCACATGTTGCCGCAGCTGGGCAGTAGCCCACAGTCGCTCCAGCGGCAAAGGATGCCTCTGCCGAACGCGCAAGCGGTGGATCCGGTAGCGTACCAGGCCCGCATGCAGGCGCTGATGGCGTACCGCGCAATGGGACTGCAGTGCACGGCGCCCGAGGACGCGGACGACAGCGATGCCGACCGCGCCAGCGATGCGGGCAAGGACCTGTCGCTGGACGAGTGGCTGGAGGCCGAGAAGCTAACGGACGTGGAGGTTGCAGGCACACGCGGCCTCGCGCCGTCGGTCGAGGAGCCGGAGCTGGAAGACGACTGCGAGAAGCCAGATGCCCCCGTGGTCCGGCGCTCGGTCGTGGTGCAGCGGTCGTTCGCCAAGCGCCCGCAGTCGGCAAAGTCGGCGGCGGCGGCGACCCGCGACGAGCCGGTGTCGTATCTGCGCCAGCGCAGCCAGCTTGTGGCTCAGAGCGCCAGCGACGACGAGTCGGCTGCCAGCACCGGGACTGATAGCGCCAAGGCGGCACGCGCGGACCGCAAGGAGCTGGCGCAGGCAGCCATCCAGCTGTTGGTGCGCATCAACGTGCTCTACCTGCGCAAGGCCGAGGAGGAGCGTCGCGCGGCGGCGGTGGCTGCTACTGCTGCCGGCTGCGGCACCGAGGATGGCGCCGACCTCGACGACCTCGAGCGCGAGCTGGGCGCGATGGGCTTGGAGGACAGCGAGCCCGCGCCCGCACCCGCGGCCGCCAACCAGCAGATGCTGGACCGGCTATCGAGGCTCGGCCTGTCGTCCCAGAGCGGCCGCCAAGTCCCTGTGTAAAGTTCCACTCGCCCTCCTCTCTCTCGTCCGCTCCCCCCGCACGCACGCTCACTTGCGGCTCCAGTATATTGCCATGGTCTTTTCCGTCTTTCTCTGCCATTTACCGCTGCTTTCCATCCCGCAGCGCCTGTCAGCACGTCCAGTTAACAATACGTTTTCGCTGTAGAAGCACGGCCCGTAACGGCATGGCGGGGTGGCGCAGAAAGCAGGCGCGGATGACGTCAGGCCGTTGTGGCTGGTGAGAGGCGGGTGCGAGCGGGGGTGAGGCCTGGGCGCTTGGCGCAGTGCAAAGGACCGGAGGACCTTTGCGTCGCCCAAAAGGGGCCGGCGGTCTTGGCGACGGCCGCTGCACGTGCGCAAAGAGACGCGCCGTCTGCGGGTTACGCGCCGCGGCTGACAAACGGCGGCGGCTCGCGGGCCGTGTTGACGGTTCCGCGCGATCCAGGGAGGAGCGGAGGGCCAATGCGGGCCCCTCTCCGCCAGGGCGCGCGCCTTGTGACTTGCGCTTGCCCCCTCTTTGCGAATGCGCAAACAACACGGCCTTTTGTTGCATTTTACTGGCGCACTCATCCAGTCCCGCCTTTGCGCCGTGCCTCCTTTACTTGTGCTACTTTGCTTCAGCTTGCTGGGTGTACCCCACGCCCACGCGTTCTGACTCGTGTTTCACCCCTCACCGCTCCTCAACCTCGCACATTTGCGTGTGAAGAATGCCAGCGGTCAAGGCGCTGGAGGAGCGCGGGCGGGCGCTGGCCGAGGCGCTGTCTGTGCAGGACGTGCTGGCGTACCGCGGCGCCATCGACACAGGCGCCATGCTCGACACGCTGCTGGCGCTCCACGAGGAACTCAACGATCGCCCCTTTGTGGACTCGCCAAACGTCGCCGAGTTCATTGAGCGCTGTAGGTATCCCCGCTTCCGCCGGCCTCTGAGGAGCAGCCGCCCCGGCTGCTGCTGCGTGCCATGCGCCCAACGAGTGGGGCGCGAGGTTGCTGACGGCGCACCGTGCACGCTGTGACCTGTAGACCGGGCCGCGGTGGACGATGTCCGGTCGTGGCGCCTGGGCAAGAACGACTTTGATTTTGTCCGGACCCTGGCGCGCGGCCAGTTTGGCATCGTCGACATCGTGCGGAGCAAGCACAACAGGGGCGTCTACGCGATGAAGACCCTGAACAAGCGGGCTCTGCTGAGCCAGCGCGAGGTAAGCAACCATCCTCTCACTCTCAGCCCCGTGCCCGCACAGCGGGCCTGCCGGTGTGTCGGGAGGAGCCGCTGCTGCCATCGCCGCGGCGGTCCGCTAATGGCAGCGAGACGGGCGGCCGAGCCATTCCCCTGCCTTTGGGCCGACGGGCCGTGCAAGCTGGTGGACTGTAGCAGGCGGCGTTTCTGGAGGAGCGCGACGTGCTCGTGCTGGGCCGCGACTCGCCATGGATCCCAGACCTGTATGCGTCGTTCCAGGACAGGGAGAACCTGTACATCGTGATGGAGTTTGTGGCCGGCGGCGACCTGTTCAGCATGCTGGACCGGTGCGAGAACGCGGTGATCGACGAGGACGCCGCGCGGTTCTACGCCGCCGAGCTGGTGCTGGCCCTCGAGGACCTGCACAAGATTGGCTACATCCACCGCGACTGCAAGCCGCAAAACACGCTGCTGGACGCGCGCGGCCACGTCAAGCTGGCGGACTTTGGGTCGTGCGCGCGTATCGACGCCCACGGCGCACACGAGGCCAAGACGTCGGTGCCCGTCGGCACCTGCGACTACATTGCGCCAGAGACGCTGCGGGCGCGCGAGCTGGGCAACGGCGGCCTGGTCAGCGAGTCGTGTGACTGGTGGTCGCTGGGCGCGGTGCTGTATGAGATGCTGTATGGCGACCCGCCGTTCTACAGCGACAGCGTGCCCGAGACATACGGGAAAATCATGTCGTGCGAGAAGCACCTGTCGTTTGACGACATGGCCGACGTGTCAGACGACGCCAAGGACCTGATGCGCCGCTTGCTGGCCCGCCAGGAGGACCGGCTGGGCCTCGACGCGATCAAGGCGCACCCGTTCTTTGCGTCCGTCGACTGGGCGACCATCCGCTTGCAGGAGGCGCCGTTTGTGCCGCGCATCAGCTCGCCCGACGACACATCCAACTTTAGCGTGGGCGACGAGACTGCCGAGGATGTCGGCATGGCTGCCGCGCGCGCCAGCAGCAGCCGCCTGGGCCACGGCCGCGAGTACGCGGGCGAGCAGCTGCCGTTCATCGGGTTCACGCACCTCCCGCCCGCATTTGCACAGGGCGCCAAGCGCGCAGCGGCGCAGACCCCGCGCGGCCCGCGCGACGACCCGGCGCTGATGCGTGTGTTGCGCACAAAGATCGACCAGATCGAGGCCGCCGCCGCCAGCTCGGATATCCGGTGGCGCGAGCAGCAGGCCCGGTGGACCGTCGAGCGCCGCCTCCTCGAGGAGAAGGTCAAGGCCCTGGAGGCCCAGGCGCTGGCCGCCCCGCCGCCACCTCCACCGCCGCAGCGCCGGGAGTCGGCCGTGCAGACAGAGTCCGAGGAGGCCGCAGAGGACGAGCCGCCGCCGCGCGACGCCGAGGCCCAGCCGCTGGGCGCGGCGGTGGCGGGCGCGTACCAGCAGCTGGCGACGCAGCTGGTCAGCAGTCTGGAGGAGCAGCTCGGCGGCCAGTCGGCACATCTGGCGCAGCTGGTTGGCGCCGTCAACCAGCTGGCCGCGGCTACGGGCGCAAAGCTCGAGGAGAGCCTGCAGGCGCAGTTGCAGGCGCAAAAGAAGGAGCTTGCCGCGCTGGCGCAGCTTGTGCAGGCCAGTCTGTCCGCGACGGCAGCGACGGCACCGGCCACCGCGGCGCCGGCCACGAACGACTCGCCACGCCTGACCAGCGTCGCAACGCTGTCGCAGGCGTACCAAGCGCTCGGTGGCTCGCCGGCGCGCCTCAGCGTGGGATCCACTACCGCGGTGCGCGGCGCGCGGCGGTCCATCAGCGCCGTGGAAGACGCTACGCTTGGCTCGCACCCCAAGTCCGTGGTTGCCACGCTGGTCAACGAGGCGCCCAGCGACACGGACCAGTCGGCGGCCGGGCCGCCAGACTCGCGGCGCCGGTCGCTGGCGGCCACTCCGTCAACCAGCCGGCTGGCGCGCGTCGAGCGCAGGGCCTCGGCGGGCGTGCCCAGCGACGCGCTGTCGGCGGTCGGCGCAAAGTGCGACCGCCTGACCGTCTTGTTCGAGCAGCAGGCCGCCGAGCTGGGCGGCATTCAGCGGGCCCAGGCGTCGCTGCTCGCCGTCTGCAACGAGCTCCGGCTGTCGCTGCCGGCAGCGGACACCCGGGACGTCGAGGACGCGGACGGGTCGCGACGGGGCCGCCGCAAGACGGAGCAGCTCCGGCGCCACGCCCTCGGTCCGTTCTCAGCAGGTGCCTCCCAGGACCTGGCCGCCGACACCAGCGCGCTCGAACTGCTCAAGGCATCTACCGACGAGCTCATTGCGAGCCTGCGGGCACAGCTGGCTACTTCGGAAGGCGCGCGCGAGGCGGCCGAGGCGCGCGCGACGGAGCTCCTGGGGTGGATCGGGCGCGAGTCCAAGGGCCGCGCGCTGCTCGAGGATATGATCCGCACCGCACAGCAGGCGTGCAAGATGGTCGAGGACAAGCTGGAGTCAATGATGAAGGACACGGACGAGCTTCGGTCGTCGGTGGTGGCCAAGGACGAGGAGATCTCGAGCCTGGCTGCGATCATCGACACGCGCGAGAAGGAGCTGCGCAACCTGCGGCGCGCCTCGCGCAAGGCCCTCGACCAGCTGGCCGACCTGCAGACCGCGCAGCAGAAGCAGCAGGAGTCCGGCGGCCCAGACGGCTCGCCAGATCGCTCGCTGGAGGACCTGGACTCTGAAATCAAGGAGGCAGCTGCGGTGCACGTGCGGCTGCAGTTCGAGATATCGCGCCTGGAGGGCGACGTGTCGCGGCTAGAGTCGGAGAAGGCGCAGCTGGCAAAGGACATGGCTCACCGCGACCGCCGGCTGCGGGAGGCCGAGGCCAAGCTGCGCGCCGCGAGCACTGCGGCGGTGGCGGCGGCCGAAACCGACGGCATCCGCGTGCGCGGCTTTGAAAACGAGGAGGACGAAGACAAAA
This sequence comes from Coemansia biformis, assembly GCA_027595825.1. Classification (NCBI taxonomy): domain Eukaryota; kingdom Fungi; phylum Kickxellomycota; class Kickxellomycetes; order Kickxellales; family Kickxellaceae; genus Coemansia; species Coemansia biformis. The sequence continues at coordinate 17,213 of JANBOI010000063.1, forward strand.
AGTTTGGCAGCATCGGCACCAAGTCGCACAAGCGGTTCAAGGTCCAGATCCAAAACATGCAGAAGCACATCGAGTACCTGGAGATGAAGCTTGCGCTGGCCACCAGCGAGAACGACGTGCTGAAGCAGCAGCAGCCATCGGCAGCGGCGGCCGGCCACGGCATGCGCTTCCCGGGGTTCGCGCGCACTGCCAGCGCCACGTCGAACGGCGCGCAGCCGGCAACGACCGCCATGCCGCAGCCCGCGACCAGCGCAAAGCTGCGGCCCATGAGCACCATGTTCCCCAACTTGCACAGCAACCTGGATGCGACAGCGTCCACGGCCTCGCTGCACACGGACGTCCCCAGCGAGTCCGTCGAGAGCAATGGCAGCGGCCTGGGCAGCGCCGCTGGCACGCAGCAGCGCCGGCGCGTGCCGACCGACCCCCAGAACGGCACCCGCCCGCGCAACGAGTCGCTGTCGGCGTCGTTTGAGCGCATCCGGTCGCCATTCAAGGGCTTCCGCAAGCACTTTTCATAGACAGCCTGGCAGCCCGGCGCCAGTAGATTTTGCTTGGGGAGGGGGAGAACCAGGGCGGGGCCAGCCGGCAGCTCTTTCTCTTCTTGATCGTTTGCAGCACACTTCTCGCACACACACACCCGTCTCAGCGGCCGGTCAGCATTGCGCGCAATGAGCCGGTCAATCTACTGGTTCCGCAACATCCGCACGAGGCAGGTGCTGGCGAGCACCGAGGAGTCGGTGCTGGCGCGGCCGAATCTCGTCAAGAGCCAAATCAGGGTGAACCTGCGCCCGGTGGCGCTGCGCCCGGACCACTGGCGGCCGATGGTGGTCGCGACGGGGCTTGAGACGGAAAAGGCGCTGCTCGACACGTTCACGCTGGTCACGCAGCCCGGCCACCCGCTGGTGCCGCTTACCGCGGAGCAGAGGCAGGCGTACACGCTGATGCGGAACAGGGACAAGCGCCTGGTCGACAAGGACATGATCGAGCGCCAGCTCGCGCAGCTGGCCCGGACGCTGGTCTACATGGACGCGGTCAAGTCCGCGTCGATCCCCGCGGCGGGCCGGCTCCGGCTCCTGTGGGAAGACGACGCGTGGGTCAGGAAGATCGAGGACGCGGGGCTCCAGTGGCCGCAGTGGGTCGACCACGGCATCCTCGAGCTGAAGCGCGGCAACATCATCCTGAACGAGGAGCTGCGCGCTGCATCGGCGGCGTAGGGCCGCGGCGGGCCAGCGCCGTGTGCCTTTGGTAGCTTCATGTGGTGTACAAAGACTGCGTGTCTGTGCGTGAGTGTCGGGGAAAAGAAGTAGCTAACTGGGCAGAGACAGGCAGAGAAAGGGGCGGCGAGCGGTGGCGGGATCGCTACTCTTGGCCAAAGCCCACCGTGTTCTCAATGGCGAGCGTGAGCTTTGACGCCAGCGTCTTGTAGTCCGTGTAGGGCGGGAGGTCGATGCGGTTGAAGCAGGTGTGGCTCTTGGGCAGCGCGACAATGTCGCCCGACTTTTCGATGGTGAACCGGCGCGGCCCGTCGCTGCCCTGCAGATCCTTGAATCCGTTGACGGGGATGCGCGACGTGCCGGTCGTGAACTGCAGCAGCCGCGACTGGTGCTCCGAGTCCATCTCTGCGACAAACTTCCAGAACCACTGCACGACCTGGTCCGACTCGGTGTACCCGCGGTAGTCCGTGTGCTTCTTCCAGTCGTCGACGTCAATCTCGGCCAGCCCGCCGATGAGCAGCTCCAGCTCGCGCTCGTCAAACACCTGGATCAGGTCCTCGGGGATCAGCTCGTAAAAGCCGGCCTGGAACGCCTCAAACTGCTCCTTGATGCGGTCGCACACGCGGTACTGGATGCTGAGGTGCACAAACTCCTTCTTGTTCTCCTCGGTGACGTCAATGTCCTTGCCGCCGGGCTTGAGCTCCACCTCGACGCGCTCGCCAAAGCGGTCGTCGTCGACGGTGAACGTAAAGCCCATGTCCGAGATGTCGTTCTCCAGCGTCCACTTGAGGCTGCGGTAGATGTCGGCATCGACGCTCTGCATGTCCTCGAGCGTGATTGGCTTCTTGAGGATCATCTTGTAGAACGACATGGTGAAGAACGCGTCGAGGAAGCGGCGGTGGAAGATGGCCATCCCCATCGTGCGCCCGATGAACCTAAAGTAGTTCAGGTGCTCCGGGTTGATGCTCGAGTGCGTGTTGATCTGCAGCGTGTACGTGTCGTGCGCCGAGTACTCGAACAGGCAGTACGACGGGTTGAACATCTCGTGCGACAGCAGGAAGAAGAACTCGCGCGACACGCCGCCGTAGTCGAGGCCGTCCTCGCCGTCAAACTTGATCATCAGCCGCTTCTTGAGCTCGCTGACGGGCACGCGCATAATCTCGTTGTACGAGTGCTCAAAGATGGCGTTGCGCGCGACCTTCATGTGGCACTGTCCGGGCACCGGGCGCATGGCCGCCTGCGACCGGAAGTAGATGATTTTGCGGCGGAAGTCGCGCTTGTACTGCGGCACGTTGCTGTCGAGGTTGCTGGGCAGGCGCGGGTCTACACGGGTAACGCAGCGCGCGCGAGGGCAGCACACGCCAGAACAGTTCGTTAGCGCGTGCTGGCGGCCATGGAGAAGGGGGGGGGCGCACGTGCAGGGCGGCAGCCGGCTCCAGGTGGGGGGATATTCTGCCACCCGCTGCTGGCCCGCAGCCGGCGCAGAAATCAGGCGCGCGGCACACGCCAAGCGGCAGAGACAGGGGAACACTTACCATCCCAGGTCGTGGTTTTAGTGTTGTGGTCGACAAAGTACACCCGGCCCTGCGCCGTCAGGCGCATCTCCCAGCCGGACGGCAGCGGGCCCAGCCGCGACGCAGTCTGGCCGGCGATGCCCGCGACGGCCGCCGCGCGGTTGGAGCCGGGCGCCTGGTTGCTGCGCAGGCGCGGGTCGTCCCAGGTGGTCGTGCGCGCAATGTGGTTCACAAAGTACGGCCGCCCCTCTGCCGTGAGCCGCTGCTCCCACCCCGACGGCAGCGGACCCAGCGAGGAGGCTCCGTTGCCAGCGCTGCTGGCGGCGCTCGACGCGGGCGTCGAGGTGTCGGGCAGCGTGCGGCTCATGTGGCGCAGGCGCTCGCCGCTGGTCGGCTCAGGCCCAGCGGCGCTGCCTGACGCGCCCGGCCGGCGCCAGGTGGTGGTGCGTGTGGTGTGGTCCACGTAGTACACGCGGCCGAGGTGGTCGATGCGCTGCTCCCAGCCCTGCGGCAGCGAGTCGCCGGCCTCGGCCGAGTTGCTGGCATTTGCGGCCGGGTTCGGATTGGCAGCCTGCGGCGGTGAATTCGAGGATGCTGCCGACGACGCGGCGGTGGGGATGCGGGGCACGGGTCCGGCGCCTGTGCTCGGTGCTGCTGCGGCACCGACAGCGGCGCCAGCAGCGACTGGCGCGGCAGAGTCTGGGGCCCGCGGCGGCGTTGTTGGCGCCGCGCTGCTGCGGCCGCTCTGCGGCTGGCGGCCGGGGTCTCTACGGTTGTTGCGGGAGAACAGAGTAAACATGCTTTAGGCGGCAGGCAGGCAGGCGAGCAGGCCGGCCGTCTGGCTGGCGGGCAGACACGGCGGCAGGCGGGCACAGGCGGCAGCGGAAATAGCAGTAGCGGGAGTGCCACAGGACGCACAGGGGCACAAGGACGGGTGGGGCACGGAAAAGAAAGGGGAGCAAAGGACTCCGCTGGCGGGCGGGCAGCTAAAGGGCAGCGGAGAAAGGGGGAGGCCGCGCCGGGCTGGCCCTGCCTCTTTGCATGCGTCTATAAACGCCCATGCATGCGGGGCGCCTGGCCTGATTGGCGGCGGCGCACACACGCGGAGCTGCGGGCGGTACTTACACTGCCGAGTCGTCAGCGGGCTCGCTGGCGGCGCTGAGCTGGAGCACCAGCCGGCCCTGCACCGCCTCGCTGCTGTTCGAGTTCTTCAGGTCCTGCGTGACCATGGCTACACCAGGGGAAGGGGGCACCGCCGGCGGAAAGTTAGCGCGCGGGCATGGCTTGGCATGGCATGGCACGCTGCGGTGCGGCCGGGACTGCCATGGCTGCTGCTGCGCATACCTTCGCCGCCGGTCTCCATGTTGAGGTGCTGGCTGACCTGCACATTGATGACGCCGAGGAAGCCCTGGCCGTGCTTCTTGAACCTGCGCTGGTCGAACACCTGCGCCGTGACGACGCTGCCCGGCTGGGCCTGCATCCGGAACGACTCGTTCCAGTACGGAGACAGCGTGCGCTTGAGCACCTTTGTCGTCTGCGTTTGTGCGCCGTCGACCGTCAGCACAACAAACGGGTCCGGCAATCCTACCAGAATACACGGATCCGCACGCATGTGCGAGAGCAGAAATCGAGCCTGTGAGCCACCAGGCGCATCTCCCGGGATCGGCGGCCACGCGCGGGTCCGCCAGACACTTACGAAACAGCTCGCGCTTGTACAGGTTGTCGGCTGCAAGGACTACACAGTGCCAATCGCAACGCGCCGCCGGCCTCACACATAGGCAGTTAGTGGTCTGACAAGTGCACGCGGCCACGCATCGCCCGCAGATGCAGCCATGCCGGCGCGGCTTACCTGTCACCTTGAGCGGCCTACACGACCAACAGTTTGTGGATGTCGATCGGGCGCGAGTGCGTGAGTGCATGCTGTGTTAGCGCACATGCTGTGATGCCAGCGCCGCCACGTCAGTGCTCAGGGCTCAGTGCGGCCCGGCTGGCTGGCAGAGGAGGCGGCGATACGGCGGCGCGCTTACCTTGCTGTCTCGGCCATCCTTTACGCTCGCCAGGCGGCAACGGAGGTGGAGGGCCGCGGGCTGTCGGCGGCTGGCCGGGCGACTGGCGCCGTGCGCGGGGGTTGCTGGATCCCGGGCAGCCCTGTCCGTCGAGCGCTGGGGCGTGCGGCCGGAAGAGGTGCAGTGCGCCGTTATCGAGCCTGAGTAGCAAAACCGATAAAGGCGCTAATGTGCAAAAAAGCAAAATCCCGGGCAGCCGAATTGAAGCGCTATCTGGAGTTAAGAGGGCCGCGCGCCCCGGCGGCCACGCGAGCACTCAAAGCCTCGGCCAACAGGCCAGCACCAGACGACACAGGCGGCTGCGGCGGACAAACAAGGCGGGGGCCGTGTGCCGGCCGCTCCAGGCTCCCTGCGCCCACGCCTGCCCCAGGACGGCCCTGATTGTTGCAGCCGCCCAGACCCCGCGTCATATGCGGACGCGGGCGCTGGTCACCCCTTGGGCGTGCTCCGCACGGCCTCGATGCTGCGCTGGCCCTCGTCGAACCCCGCCCGGTAGCCGTCCCTGAACCCGGCGTCGAACCCGATGGGCGCCGACGCGCCGGGCTCGCAGCCCTCGTCTCCGTGCGCGGCCTCCTGGTCGCCTCGCTCGCCAGGCGTCTGTGCATCCTGGCCGCCGTCCGCAAGTCGATAGTGCCACCGCGCCGCTGCCGCCACTGCGGACACGCGCGGCCGCAACGTCGCACAGGCCTGCCGCCCGGCCCTCGCCAGCATTGCCGCGTCTCCTGCGGGGCCGCCAAGACTTGCGCGAATGCGCAGGCGCTGCGGGTTGGGGCCCTGTGATGCGGAAGCTTCTACTGCTGCTACGTGTCTCCGCTTGGACTGCAGTGGTGCGGCTCGGCGTGGTGGTGATGTGTTGCGTCCCGCCTGCCAGCTAGCGCGTGGCCTGTGCCGGCCCCGTGCGCAAAGGCCGCCAGCTGCGGCTAATCATGATTATAGGTTGCGCCAGCCGGCGGGCCAGGTGCAATGCCGGGCCCCAAACATGCTCAGAGTATTGCGATGTTTTTCATCCTCGCTGCAAAGCGAGCTCCGCAGAAACGCGAGAAAAGGTCAGCCAGGCCGTGGCAGCTAGGGCCAGAGCGGATCCGTCACTATTCTTTCTGCCCGCGGCCCATCTTCTGGCCGTCCATGACGCCCTGGCGGTACCCCTTGGCGAACCCGTCCGTGAATCCCAGCGTCCGCTCGTCGGTCACGGTCTCCCCTTGCATCTCGTTCTCCACCCTCGCGCGCCCGGGCCCTATTCTAATGTAGTTTCCTTCGATCTCCGTGTTCATGAGTGTGTTGACTGCGTTTCCGACCGCAGTTTCAACCTCTTTTTTCTCCTCCGGGGTGGGATCCACGCTGACAGTGTTCCCGGGTCCAAAGCCGGCGGGCACCTCGCCGGCGCCGTAGTGAATGTGCATGAATACAATGCCCTTGTTGGTGCTGCTGACGTCCACCTGGATAACGGTGCCAAACTTTTCAAATATCTCCCGAATAGTTGTTGCTTTGGTGCCTGCAGGCAAATTGCCAATGTAAACCGATCGCGTCGCAAACGAGCGCGCGTGGAGCGCTTTTGCGAGGGTAGGTCTGATACGAGACAGCATCCTGCTAGCGAGTAAGGCGCAAATCGGAGTGGGGCCGGCTTGTTTGGCAGCAGAGAGAGTGTAATTCACTAACGAGAGACGAGCTAAAGCGCCAGAGGCAGTGTGGAGTGCCCGTCGCCGCGCACAGGCCGCAAGCCGCTTGGGGCGGGCACCTTGCCATGATCAGCGATTGCGCTGGACCTGATCACGCGGGCCGGTGCCGGCTCTGCTGGAGGTGGAGCATTGGCATGTGTGGGTTGGCGTCTTGCTGCTGGCGTTACTGCGGCGGCGGCTGCTGTTGTTGTTGTTG
>JANBOI010000064.1:0-23863 GCA_027595825.1 Coemansia biformis
TTTTGCGAGGGGGTTGAGTTGCAAAGCCATATTGCCATGATGCGGGTTGGAGGCCGTAGCGTGCTGTCGCCATGCGCAGGTAGTAGCGCGCCACTGCACTCCACCTCCTGCCGCCGTCGACTTGCCACGCGTTGGCCAGCCATGCGCCGAATATTGCCGTTGACTGAGTGTCGGGATCCAGCAGCTCCAGGCCGCCAGCCGCCTTTGGCTTTGTGGTTATCTTGCGGTCCAGGCGCGCCCGCTTGCTGCCCCACATGAACTCGCGCACGACTGCCCGGACGCGCTGGAGGAAGGCGTCGGTGAACGGCACGATGTGGGCGGTTAGTTTTCTGTATTTCCCATTCTCTTGTTGCTTGGTACCGGCCGTGGCTCGGCATGTGGGAATAGAAATTGTATACATTGCCTGCCATCGCCGAAGCGACGGGTGACGTCCCGAAAGTCAGCTCCCATTGAACAATGTTCCAACGTTGGAAACACACAGTCATGCAGAGAATAGTGCACGAGTTTTACACATCCATGCACCGCAACAACAGCCGAACCTTTACCGCCAGATGGACTACCGTTGAGTCCAGGTGGTTCTCGTTCAGAGCTAGCAGATCAGGACGGATAGAGCAGTTCGAGCTCATGTTTGTGAGCCCCTCGTTCAATCCTGACACCCCCGGCGCCACCCCTCCCATCTCCTTCACAACGGTCCTTCAGGCGCTCGCGGCATCCTCCCCTCCACCTCACCACCCAGCTGCCCCTGCGCTGAGTAATGAGAAGTCCTCCTCTATGCTACCCTGGCGGCCCAGCCCCTCAGGTCGCCGGACACCTGTCCCTCTTTCCTTTTCTTTTCTAGGCACAATGAATGTTGTCGCTACCAGAAAAGGCAGACACGTAGGCTGCGCCCGGTCCCTGCGCCTGCTAGCACACATTCGCTGGCAGCCCCTCCCTCCACATGTCCACCCGCGCCTGGTGATCTGGGTGCTGGCCGTCCCCAGCGAGCTGGGCGCTGGCTGCTCCTGGAACCCTGCTTGAAGCAGGCCACATCTGCATGCGACCGGTGCATCTGGGACTCGACATGCACCAGCGGCCAGGCTCCAAGCGGAGGAAAGTGGGGGGGGAGACAATTGGACCAGGCAGATCGCTGCACAAGGTGCGAGAAGCGGTTGTGCAGGTCGCCGGGGAGCCAGGACGGGGAGCGCCGAGACCTCGGGCTTTGAATGCGCGGCGGCGCGGCGTGGCGCATCATAGGAGCCGCCGACGCGCCCGCCCGCCCGGGGGACGGCTTATCCGGCTTTGGCGCTCTCTGCTCCGCTCCCCGCCGAGCGCAAAGAACAGCGCGCGCTCTCGTCTCTCTTTCCTCGCCTTCCGAGGCCGCCTGCCGGCTCGCGGTTCCCGCACGCTCCCCCCCTTGTATCTGTGCTGTCGCCCGCCGCGGCCTCCCTGCTGCCGCGAGCCCCCCTCTCTCGGCGCGACACAGGGGCGCCAGCCACCGGCCCCACGGGGCAGGCCCAGAGGCGCTCCCGCCATCTGTTCTCTACTGGTACTGTGCTATTCGTAATAACAAACGCCCACTGCCGCCCATGCGCCGGCACCAACCGACATGCTCGCTGAGCAGTAGCGCCGTGGACGAGCTGACCCGCGTACGGGAGCCGTCGCTGTGCACCACGGGGATGATCGCCAGCGACGACGACGACGACAGCGATAGCGACGGCCGGGCGTCGGTGGAGCCGACCGGGTCCTCCTCGATGGAGGCGGACTCGATCTGCTCGCTCGACACGTTCCCGCGGCTGCGAATCGGCCGGCTGCGGCCGCGCACCGCGAGCTCTGCGGCGATCCAGCTGGGCCCGCTGCGGTGGCGGCTGCCGCAGGCCGTGTGGCGGCGACGCCGGCGACGGAGGCGGCGGCATCAGCAGCAGCACCACCACCGGCTGCACGCCGGCGGCGGCAGTAGCGGCGAGTACCGGCTGCCGCGGAGTCTGCGCCCGTCGTCCATGTTCCACTTGCGACTGCGCTATACCAGCGGGCCAACCGCCGTCAATCACAACAAACTCGTGCAGCAGGGCGCGGCCGGCACGCCACCCCTGCATGGTGAAAGACCGGGCGCGAACAGAGGCATCTGCAGCTGCTGCGCGGACGGCCCGCCCGCCGGCGTTGCGGCCCCCGGGAATGCCGCTGCACTGCCACCGTCCGCCCGGCCGCCGTTTCCCTTTTCGCCTTCGATATCGTCTCTCGCCGTCGGCACCGAGGCCCGCCACTACTTCTGCTTCCCCAGCCGCCTCGCCCAGATGCTCTCGCCGCTGACGTCCGCCCCGCCCGCGCCCGGCACCGAGCGAGCGCTGCCGGCCGCCGCCGCCTCCGCGGCTGCTGTGGCAGTGGCAGCCGCGGCTGCTGGGGACTCGCGGCGGCCGAGCATGAACACCTGCCGATGCGCCCAGCACGGCACGCGCGGCCCTATGACGCCCTGCCTGCAGTGCTACTTTCGCTCCAACGTCGTGCCGCGCCGCGGAAAGTTCGTGCACACGCTGGCCGGCCCTGTGCTCGACCTCACCAACTGCCCGTCGTCCGCGCCCGTCATGGGCTCGTCGTGGCCCTCGTTGACCGCGTCGCAGGTCAGCAGCGGCACCGGGACCACCGGCATCAGCGCCATCCTGAGCACCGGCGCCATCAGCGCCGCGACCGACACCCCCGTCGACGGCCGCGGCTCTATGGATTCAGTCATGCAGATTCGCCTCCGCGCGCGGCCCCGGACAGCCGCCGCCAAAAGCAGTAGGGCCGCCAGCGTTAGCTCCGTTTCCGATTCGCACCGCTCGGCTGCTGGCTCACACCGCTCGGCCAGCTCCCCAGACCAGCCCCGCCCCCAGACTGCCACAGCCAAAACCAGCAGTAGCAGCAGCAGCAGCATCGTAGCCAGCCGGGCACCCGCCGTGGTGGTGCACCCGCTGCCCGCGAGCCCTGGCCGCCGGCTGGCCGCCGCCGTGTCGCTGATAACGTCGATGGCGTCCGAGCTGCCGCCCGATGCCGCCGCGGCCATCGAGTCTCCGCTGCTGCGGCCCCCGTCGCCCGTGTCGTGCTCGCCGTCAGAGGGCTCGTTTGTGTCCTTCCGCGACCCCGCAACGCCGTCCGTGCGCTCGCTCCGGAGCCTGGTCATCCCCCGCGTCAGCGCCGCTGCCGAGACCGATGCCTCGCCATTGGCCACGCCCGCCTCGCTTCGCCACCTCCCCAAACAACTCAACCACCCGGCCTACCTGCGCCTGGTGCGTGGCGCTGCCGATGGCCTGGCCCAGCTCCCGTCACCGCCCGTCGCCAGCTTTGCCACCAGCAGCGCCAGTAGCAGTAGCAGCAGCAGCGTCAAGAACGCCGACGAAGCGACCACAGCCGCAGCTGCTGCCGACGGCAGTAGCCCGCGCCCTGAGCAGCAGCCGCAAGAGGCTGCCGAGCAGGCTGGAGGCGCGACCAACCACTTGCTACTGTCGGGCGTTGGGTTTGTACCTACGCACACGTTTGCCCGGCGGCCGGCTACGGCGCCCGGAAACAGCAGATCGCCGCAACTGGGCACAATTGCAGCGGCGGCGACCCCATTTGGGCAGTCACGAGCCGGGCGACGGAGCATCTCCAACATCCCGCCGCCGTTGGCGCTCGAGGGCCTGCGGCGGCCATTCGACATGCTGTCGCGGGCCTCGACGTCACGCCCATCCACGCCGCTCTCGGACGCCGTGTCGTTCTGCACCGCGCAGTCCAGGATATCTGTGGACGACCCCAGGGCCGAGGACGGCTGGGACGACGACTGCAGGGACGACGACTGCAGGGATGTTGACTGCAGGGATGATGACCGCCGGGATGATGACCGCCGGGATGATGACCGCCGGGATGATGACTGCTGGGCCGACGACCGCAGGGATGACGACGATCTAAGCCGCCATGACGACTGTGCCGGGTGCGACAGTCCCGTGGTCCCGCCCACTGTCGCCAATCGGCATCATCCCCACACCAACCGTGGCATGGCGCAGATGATGCGGGCGGCCATCGACGCCGCCGCCAACACTATGCATTCCCCTGCCGAGATCGTGTCGCCCATGGGCACGGGCGTCGGCCAGCCAGTGATATCGCCGCTGTCGCACAAGTCGGTCCCCGTGGTGGTCCAGGCGCGCAAGGCGCGGCACCCGGTGTACCGGTTTGGCGCACTGGCCAATGAGACGTTTGAGGGCGGCCGGCACCAGGACGCGTATGACATGTACTCCCTCGCGCTGCAGCTGCTCGATCCGCCGCCGGGCACCACTGCCGCCGAGATGCTGGAGCGCGCCGACGTGCAGCAGCAGCTGAACCGCCTCGGCTGGCTGACGCCAGACACGCGCAGCAAGCCCCGGTCGCTATTTTCGCCCCGGTCGCGCCACCAGCAACAGACGCCGCAGCAGCAGCAGCAGACGTCGCCGCCGGTCGATGTCGCTTGCCCGCCGGAGCGTCCGGTAACGGAGGGGCGGCGCTCGTGGCGGCCATTCTCGTCGCGGCCGTTCTCGTCGCGACCGTTCTCGTCGCGGGAGCCCGGGTCGCGGCCACTCTCGTCGCGGCGTGGGCGCGATTCGGCCAAGGCAAAGGCACGGGACGAGCGTGGATCGGTCATGGTGATTGACGAGCCGCTGCCGGCCGACCTGGCACGGACAGGGAGCGGCAAGTTTGAGTTTTCGGCGGAGATGATGAGCCAGCTCCAGCAGCAACTGGAGCAGCGCGACGAGCATCAGCCGGAGGACTGGGCGGGCGATCAGCAGCAGCAGCAGCAGCAGCCCGAGGGCGATGGCGACCGGGACAGCGACTCTGTGGCATCATGGACCATGGAGGGCGGCGACGAAAAGGCAGACGTCAGCGCGCTCCTGCTCAGCAACCGGTCCGCGGCGGCGTATGCGCTGGGAAAGTTTGCGGCAGCGGACAGCGACGCAGCCCGGGCGACAGCGCTGCGGCCGTCGTGGGCAAAGGGGTACTTTCGGCGCGGCGAGGCGCTCCTGGCGCTGGGGCGGGTGCGCGAGGCGTACACGTTCTACCGCAAGGCGGTGGGGCTGGAGCCGCACGACATGCATGTGCGGGTGAGCTGCGAGCGGGCGCGGATCATGGCGCAGAACGCGGCGATGGGGCTGAGCGTGGTGCAGCTGCTCGCGGGGCGGGACTTTGCAGTGCGGCCGCGCGGGCTGCACCCGATCCGCACGCGCATCTTTGAGTTTGCGGTGGAGATGCAGAACTACGTGTACGTGATAGCGGACAGTGAGTCGCGCAAGTGCGTGGTGGTGGACGCGTGCTGGGACGTGGACGGGATTCTGGCGGCGATCGAGCGCGAGGGCCTGCTGCTGGCGGCGGCGGCGGTGACGCATGGGCACTTTGACCATGTTGGCGGGGTGCCGCCGCCGCCGTTTGCGTCGCTGCGGATCCGCGTGGGCGGGGTGGGCGAGCTGAAGCGGCGCATGCCGCACCTCCCGCTGCTGGTGCACCCGCTGGACATCCCCGAGATCATGGGCGCCAACCCGCAGCTCAAGCTGCACCACTTCACGCCGACGCCCAACGGGTTTGGGTTCACGCTGGGCACGCGCACGCACATCCACTTTCTGCACACGCCGGGGCACACGCCGGGCAGCCAGTGCCTGTTTGTCAACGAGTGCCGGCTGTTCAGCGGCGACACGCTGTTCCCGGGCAGCTGCGGGCGCGTTGACCTGCCGGGCGGGTCGCTGCAGGACATGGTGCACTCGCTCCAGGCGCGGCTGCGCGCGATCCCCGACGCCACGATCGTGTACCCGGGCCACGAGTATGCGGGCGAGTGGACGTCGATTGCGCGCGAGAAGAAGCGCGGGTTTCTGCGGCCGGCCGGCGAAGGCCCGGCGCACGACCAGTGGGCCCGGCTGGATGCGGCAGTCCGCAGTCCCCAACATCGATGCCCATCAGCCACTTAGCGCGCGGGGGCGCCCCGTCCCCGGCCAGTCGGCGCCGGCCACTCGGGCACCTCACCCGATCATCACCACCATCGCCCGCGGCACATGCGGGGCGGCCCCCGCAATGGACGCGGTGGAGCCGCTGGGGACACGCCCCCCAGGGTGCCCTGTCACGCGGCACCTGGGGCTTCCGGCACCCGCGGCGATTGGCTGCGGCGCATGGACTGCGCCGAAAATAGACTCGCGGCGGCACTGGGCATCAAAGCCTCAAAAGGGCCCTGCCGGCCGGTCCGGGTGGCAGGCGGCGCATCTGATGTCGCTGCCAAGGCCAGCCCCTCTTTCCTTTCCGCCAGCACCCTTGCCTTTTTTTTCTTTCAGCCAACACCTGCGCACTCCCCTTTCCACCCACTTTGGCCGGGAGAGTGAGTAATACCCTCTCCGACTCGCCTCTTACACACTGCGCACCCTCTCTCTCTCTTCGACACTCCGCACCCCCACTCTCTTGCACGCCTCTTAGACACTCCGCACCCCCCCTATTGCACACCAGCCATGTCACTGCCGCAAGCGACACAGCGCGTCGCACGGCTTGCAGCCGCCCGCTGCGTGCTGCTCCAGCGGAGGAGCGCCAGCATCCTGGCCCCGAGGACGGCGACCTCGTTGCCCAGCAGCGGGCTGCGCATGTCGCCGGCGCCGCAGCCCACAGGCAACGGCGGAGGGATAGCAGACATGAAGCGGGCGATACAGCAGCGCGAGCTCGAGCGGCGGACGCGCGTCTACTGGTACCGGCACGACGGGGCGGCGCCGCCTAGAGCACCCCAGGTGGTCGACCCGTCAGAGTACGTGCTGGGGCTGGGACCCGTGAACGTTGACGAGATGCTGGTTCGCAATGCGCTGTTTGGCCCGCAGCCGAGCGTCAATGCAGCTTTGGCGGCGGCTAATGGCAGGAGGATGGCGGTTGGTGCCAAGAGTGTGCAGCGGCCGCGGATGGCTGCGCATGAGGAACACAAGCCACCTGCTGACAGTCAGCAACCCCGTGACCGCAGTACTATTCCACTGGTGGTTGCTGCTGCGAGTGCCATGGTCGTCGGCGGTGGCGGCATGTACTTTTACCTGGCATGAGGCCCCTCTCCCTTCTCCTCCGGCACGCTCATACACATATTGCTCGTAGGATGCATTTTGCGCATCTGCTTCACGCTGTCCTAGACACCATATACAACTCACACTTGCCTTCTGATCGTCGGGCCTGGCGGACAACCTCCCCCAGGGGGCATTCTGGAAGCCCTCCGTTCCCGGCTCGCCTTCCATTGGCTGCGTCGGATGCGCGTGATCGGCGCACGCATCTGCCACCCCCCGCTGCTGGGTGCGCTGATTTCGGGAGTTGAGCACGCGGTGATTACGTCAGCTCGACGAAAATGGACCTGGGGCTCGAGCACGCCTGTCTTTGCTCCGGCTCTGCCCAATCCGTTTACAACTTGCCTTCTCCGCCACCTCCCAATTTATTCAATTTTTACGCGCCTTGTTGCTGACGACGGGTGGGGGGCCAAAAAATGCTTGGGCGGTTCAGAGCGGTGGCTCGGCCTACGGTGACCGCTCTTCGGAGCAGCGGTGGCAGACAATTACGGCTACAATCGGGTGCGGTCGAAAAACCACCAGCATTGGTACCTGGCGATAGAGAGTCGGTGTGTGTGGACGAAGTGGACAAGTTTGCCAAAGTGAGCCGTGAATGGTGGTCGCGCTCGGGTGCATTCAAGTACCTGCACTTGATGAATCCGCCAAGAATACGGTTTATCGGGCAAATACTTGGCGATCTGGGGATCGACAAACAGGGGCTGAGTAGCCTATGTGCGGTGGATGTTGGGTGCGGCGGTGGATTGGCTTCGGAGGCCCTGGGGAGATTGGGACTATCGGTATTGGGCGTTGATGCTGCTGGGGAGAGCATTGGCGTGGCAAAAACGCATTTAAAGGAGGACGTCATGGTGGCGGATCGTGTTGAATATCGCGTGGCTACGGCGGAGCAGTTGGTGCGTGAGGGGAGAAAGTTTGATGTTGTTGTGTCGTTGGAGGTTATTGAGCATGTGGCGGATCCTGGCGGCTTTGTGGAGTCGTTGGTAAGGCTGGCAAAGCCGGGTGCGCCGATTATTATCTCGACCATCAATCGCACTCCAGTGTCGTATTTGCTGGATATTATTGTCCCCGAGGTTTTATTGCGCAGTGTACCGAGCGGTACCCATGATTATGCAAAGTTTATTGCGCCCGAGGAACTGGAACGTATGCTGCGCAGGGCTGGCGCGGAGCCGATTGCTGTTAGCGGACTGGTGCTTAATCCAGTCACTAGTGAGTGCCGGCTTGTGCCGCGCGATTGTGGACTACTGCGGGATGCGGGCGTACAGGCAAACTACATCCTGGCTGCACGCAAGCAAAAATAGCATCTGGGCAGTGTTGCTTTGGGGGGGTCCATTGTCACCCCCTTGCTTTAACTAGCGATAATAGATGTGCTACACTGACTCCCCCAGCTGGTGTGCTACACTGACACCCCCAGTTGGTGTGCTAGGCTGGAGCGCGGTCCAACAAGCATGGCAACGCATACATGTCTCTAGGAAAACATTAGAGGCAAGTGAGAGGGAGAGTGAACCCGTGGGTCTAGTAGTCAGCCGGCTCCTGGTCGCTGGCAGGCCCTTCGTCGCCGGTGGTCCCTTCATCACCGGCGGTCCCTTCGTCGCCGACAAAGGGTGCGCGGGTCGGCTGGATGGCCAGCTGTGAGAATATGCCACGCATCTTGCTCTCAAAATGGCCCATATGACCAATCGGCACCACCGACAGCACAGCGCCCTGACGGCCATATCTCCCAGCACGCCCAGCCATATGAGCATAACTCGCGGCGCTCTTGGGTATATCGAGAATAAGCACCAATGAGGCATCCGGCAAATCAATCCCACGGGCGGCTTCCTCGGTAGCAATAAACACCCGGCGTTCCTCTAGTTGCTTTTGTTGGATTAGCTTTTGGATCTCGGGATCGAACCGCGCCATTATGTCCTGCGCCCCAATGCCGTACTTTTCCAGCACATGGCCAAACTTCGTAGTGCTGGCGTCCGATCGCGTAAATATAATCACCGCCCCCCGTGGCTGCAGGTTCTCCATGGCGTTGGCTGCTGCCTCGGCCATCAGCTCCATCATCGAGACCTGCTCGTGTGCCGGGCGCTCTGGGGCTTCTGCCATGTCACTACTGGGCTTCTCCTTTGCCCCTGTCGGTTGCGTCTCCCCTGCCGCCCGCGTCTTGTCTTTTGGTCGAATATTGCGCACGGTCTCGCCGTTTTCAATGACCAAACAGTAGTGCACCGTTTGTCTGGGCACCACCACCCGCGCTTCCTCGTTGTCAATGCGAATGGGCTCGCTGCTCATCCATCCATGGGTCCGCATCCACTCGCTCGCTGCATCATTGACTGTGGCCGACAATGCCACTACCTGGAGCGACCGGGGCCCCACCAAATGACACAGACTCCGTAGCTGCAACACCGCCGGGCTCTCCGGCTCTGCAGCCGGCCTCTTGTCCATTGCCAGACCCAAGGCCGCATCGCTGTCTTTCCGCCATCCCTTTGCGTTGGACTTTGGCCGTTGCTTTCCGCTACTATTGTCGTTGGCCGCAGCAGCAGCAGCCAGCGCTTTTGATGCCTCCCTGGCCGCCGCCGCTGTGACGCGCTCCAACAGCTCTCGCACACGCGAAAACCCGCACACGCCAAGGAGAACGCGGTCAACCAGCTGCTGCCCGGGCCGGGGCTTATCCAGCCGGAGCTTCTTCTCCTTCCGCGGTGCATATTTCCCGGGCAGTCGGAGGATCTGGTCAACCTCGTCCACGATCAGCCGCCGCAGTCCACGGAACGCCCCCGCCGAATCCTTCTCCCGACCCTGTCGACACAGGCCGTGGACCCGCTTTAGACGCTTTAGGTACTCGGCATCGTCCTGCTGTGGCGCTTCTGCTAGCCACCGCAAAAGCCCAGGCGCTATTGGCAGCAGTTTTGCATCGTCGGATTCGTTCTCCACCATCTCTAGCAGGCATCGTGGCGTGCCGACAACAATTGCTGGCAGTCCGTGGCGCTTCAGTACTCCAACTTGCCGTGACTCGTACTCTGTTCCGCTCACAAATCTCTGAATATACTTTGCACGCGGAGCTGCCGGATACGCATGGTCCAAAAGATCTCCGGCCCATTTCTCGATCTGTAGAGCGAGCTCTCTGTTTGGTACCACAAACATCGTGTTGAGTGCCTGGATATCAAACGCACCCGCAGAGCTAACGCCCAGCTCCTCTGTCAGTTTCCTGTGCTCCTGGATAGCCAGCGATACCATGGTTGCCACTATTGCGTAGGTTTTTCCTGTTCCCGTTGCTTGCCGTACTGTCAAATGTGATCGTGGTCGGGTCAGCTGTTGGACCAGTCCTACTTGCATTGGGTTCGGCACTGAGGCCCCGTGTACCGCCCGCATTGCTGCTGCTAGCTTGGCGTCTATGCCCAGCTGCTCGAACGGCCGCGCTTTCCTGCTGCCGGCTGCGGTGGCACCGGTTGCTGCCCCGCGTACGATGTGGCGGTATAGCTGGCCGGCAGTGGCAGTGGTGCTCCAAGTCCGTTGTCTCAACGCTGGCGGCCATGCCCTGAATGCCGCCAGAGCAGAGTATACGCGCTGCATTCCACCCCGCGTACTGTCGTGGTTATCGCTAGCCTCCCCACGTTGCAGTGCGTTCTCGATAACCAAAACCTCAAAGGAAAAAAAGCGGCAGGACTGGCCCCCCGGGATCGAAAGACAAGGAGGCATCCCCGGCGATGGCTGGGCGGCCCCCCAGTGACCTTTTTTCGCTGAGAGAGTGGGTGATCAGATCTGGACGGATCTGGCGACACCAAGAAAGCCGTGGCTCGGGATGGTGATGGTGGGCACGTTTGTCGGGTCTCTTGTCGGGCCGCCAGACACTGCTCCACCTGGTCGCTTGCTCCCTCCGGCGTGCCGCCGTGCTGCCGTGCACGGGACTGTTTCGTTGGGGGGGGGTGAGGTCGGCGGGGGGAAAGCAAGGCCGCATCAGCTGGACGGCCGACAAGCAGTATGAAAGGCAGGAGACTTCTCGCACAATAGGGGGGGGCAGCGCTGGCAACGGTAGTCACCGGGGGGGGGCGGCGCCCTCGGGTGCCTGCCACCCTTCCATTACCAACCGGTGGTGCATTTTTGCCCGCTCTTCTCGCACCCCTGGTTACCCTGCATGGGTGATACATGTCACCGCTGGCGCTGGTTTGCTCTTCCACCTCCCCCCTGCACAACGTTTAACTTTGGACACCTATTGTAGGCCCGGCATGTACACGTATATTGCATCTACTTGCTGTGGAGGGGGACGGGGGGAGCGGCCCTTCTTTCAAAAGCACCACCCTACTCCTTTGTGCGATATAGCTGGGGTCGCCCCCCCACCCACTTCCTGGACAAGGGCGGGCGCCCCCAATCTCTTTTGCGGATGCAGTGACTGGGGCTGCGGGCACGCCTCCGCAGCTTGCTAGTCTCCTCTAGCACGGGGAGCGGGGAGGGAAGCTAGCGGAAAGGAGACGCAGCCGTATATGAGAGTGGCCACGCTGGCACAGCAGCGTGCTTCCTCCTGATGCCTCCACCCTTGTCCCACCCACCCCCCTGTCTTATACCCACTACCCCACTTCATTTGTTACTACAGCACGTTCTACCTCGTTGTCCAGCCCCACATTCTACACAAGCTTCCCCCCGCCGCGATGTACCACAGGCTACCAGGCAGCTTTTGTTACCCATCAAGAAACTTTGATTATGTATGTGCTGGGTGTGGCTCGCGCTTTTCGAGTCCAGTCGAGCTTACAGGTCATGCATGCATTCCGCCTGGATGGAGGTTTAGACCTCGCCCAAACGTATACTATCCACGACGATAGTATCACCCCCACCCCACATATGTGCATCCCCCAATGATCTGCAATGTTCCAGTGAGTAGAGGCCAGACTATAGCCGGCATGTCGTGATGGGAGGGTACATGGCCAGTACCATTTTTTTCGTCAACTTAACCTCCCCTCCGGGCTGCCTGGAGTTGCGTCCCTGGGGCCTAGTACTCTTGTGCAAGCTAGATCAGCTCTCATTGTGCCTGAATAGAAAGAGGTGAACCCCCTTTGGACAGCAGCATGCGTGCCCCTAGTAGAACTTGCTCGTCTGGTACATGGAGGTGACGGCACTGGGGTCCTCCAGCGCCATATCGCCATACACGGGGAGGGTGGCATACATGGCCGACACATCCTCGGGGCGCGGCAGACCCAGCGGCACATCCGGGCCAGCGGCCGCCTTGGGCGCGGCACCATTGCCATTGCGGTGCTTGGCGGCGGCCTTGTCCCAGGGGTTGCTCTTGGCGCCCTTCTTCGCCGCAGACGCCGGGGTGCCGGGCGTCTCATCGCCGCCCTGGTGCTTGAGGGCCAGCGATGTGGCCTTGCCATCGGGGATCATGATCAGCGTGACCAGACCCAGCTCGCTCTCCTTCGCCGTCTGGTCCACGATATAGTACCCGCGCCGCTCGAGCTGCACAATTGCGCCCTTCTCCAGCTGCCCAATGTTGGCGTCCACGATCGCCGCCTCGGTGAACTGCGTCGTCGGCGTCAGCACATCCTGCACAGAGTCCTCCTCCTCCAGCTTCTTCTTCGTGATCAAATAGTCGTAGTCCACCAGCACTGCCTCCACTGGATGCACCGCAGCCGACTGGCCCAGCCACGTAATCTTCTTCTTGGTCGCCTTGACGTCGCCGTCGAGATGCAGGTGCAGCGTCGCGCCCGTCACGGTGCCGTCGGCGTCCTTCTCCACAGCCGCGACAATGGCGTTGCCCCAGTCCATCAGCGTGATCTCCTCATGCACCGCAAACGACGCCGCGTCGGCCTGGTCGATAAAGACCAGCGGCGAGAAGACGGTCTGCTTGTCGCCGAGCTCGGGGTTCTTCTTGTGGCGCGGCACATCGCGGACATAGGGCTCCTCGGGGCCGCCAACAACAGCTACCGGCACCAGCCCCTTCTTGACCACGGCCGTGTGGCGGGGCGCAACAGGGTCGATGACGCGCTTGTTGAGGGACCAGATCTTGTCCCACTCGAGGAGCATGTTCTTCTGGGACGCGCCCTGCATCAGCACATACTGGCGCAGCGCCTCAATGGTCATGCCGCGGCGGGAGATGCCGCGCACCGTCGGGAAGCGCGGGTCGTCCCAGCCGCCGACCAGGCCGTTGTCGACAAACCACTGCAGCTTGCGCTTCGACAGCAGCGTGTACACAAAGTTCATCCGCGAAAAGTCCTTGATCGCCACCGGGCGCAGGCC
Organism: Coemansia biformis; assembly: GCA_027595825.1. Taxonomy (NCBI): domain Eukaryota; kingdom Fungi; phylum Kickxellomycota; class Kickxellomycetes; order Kickxellales; family Kickxellaceae; genus Coemansia; species Coemansia biformis. The sequence continues at coordinate 13,227 of JANBOI010000064.1, forward strand.
CAGCGCCGGGAAGAACCACTCGTACACCGGGTTGCGGTCGCGGTACTCCATCGACCTCAGCGCGTGGGTCACGCCCTCCAGCGAGTCGACCACGGGGCAGCAAAACTCGTACGTCGGGTACACCTTCCACTGCGTGCCCGTGCGGTGGTGCGGCGTCATGATGCACCGGTAGATGGTCGGATCGCGCATCGCCTTGTTGGGGCTGTCAACGCTCATCTTGGCGCGCAGGCAGCACGTCTGCCCAAACTCGGTTCCCTGGCGCATCTGCTCGAGCCGCTGCAGGTTCTCCTCGACCGACAGATCGCGGCAGCGCGAGGCAATGCCCTCGCCGCGCTGCTCGCGCATCGTCTCCTTGTCCGTGTCGTCAACATAGGCCAGGCCCTTCTTGGTCAGCTCCACCGCGTACTCGAAGAGCTTTGCAAAGTGGTCGCTGGTGTGCGACACCACGTCGGCATGGATCCCCAGCAGTTTCAGGTCCTCGGTGATCGCGTCCTCAAACTCCTCCTTCTCCTTTTCCGGGTTGGTATCGTCAAAGCGCACGATCAGCTTGCCGTTGTACGTGCGCGCAAAGTACTCGTTCAGCAGCGCGGCCTTTGCGTGGCCCACGTGCATGTAGCCGCTGGGCTCTGGCGGGAACCGCGTCACGACACCGCCATCCACCACGCCCTCCAGGCCCAGATCAAACGACCCCTGGTCGGCGCCCTTCTTGCCCTTCTTGGCCGCCGCCGCGGCAGTCACGGCCTCCGCCAGGGACGCCGCCAGCCGCTGCGCAAACGGCTGCGTGCTGATGTGCGCATACCACCGCACGATCGCATCGCCCAGCGCCTGGGTCTTTGCCTTGAGGTTGCGCTGGAAGATCGCCGACGCCCGAAGCGCGCCCCACAGCGCCGCATCCGCCGCCGTGGCCGCATAGCCATCCACATACGAGCGCATCACAAGGTGGTGGTCCAGCTCTGCGAACGCCGCATCCAGGTCGCGAAAGTTTGTCCCGCCCAGCCGGTCCTGGGCAAACGCCGCCCACTCGCCAGTGCCTCCGGGCAGCTCGGCCACTATCGCCCTCTCCCCGACCGCCTCCTGGCCATCGCCGCGCACCAGCACTGCGTTGGCCGCTGCGTCCTTGTCCTTTAGCGAGCTGCCCTCCTGCCACCCGACCACGTAGGAGCCCGGCGCAGACTCGTTGGCAAACTCTGCCAGCGATCCGGCAACTACATGTGTGCCCGACGCCTGCTGCTTGAGCACCAAAGCACGCATACAGCAGGGGACGCCATATCCCCTCTGGTGCACTGGGGCTCGCAGCTCCATTCGTCGGGGGGCTTCCTCTACGTACCGTATGGCAGCGGCGTGCCCTTCTGAGCGAGCGTCAGCAGAGCCATGGCGTCCCAAGCAAGCAGACAGGTCCTCTCCCTCTCTCTCTCCTGCAGGTAGTGTGTGTACTGTGCGTGATTCGACGCCAAATTGGCAAACAGCGGAGCAGTGGAGGGAAGAACGGTGGACCAAAATTTTTGCTTTGGCGCTGGCCTTTGCCGAAAGTGATTCACCAGCCCGTGCACGTGACTGGGAGGCTGGTAATGCGAGACTTGCTGTTGCTGCAGGCGGCGCTGGCGACGGTCGCGGCGGCGGCGGCGAGCGTGGCGGCGGCGGCGAACGCGATCAGCGGCATGAACGGCGGGCTGCGGTCGGGCGTGGCCACCAGCCAGGCGGCGGCGGCGGCCCCGGCCAGCGCGGCGGCCGAGGCGGCCAGCGGCGCGATCCGGGCCGGCGCGGAGTGGTCGTCCTCAGCGATGCGCCGAGCGTATCCGGCCGTGCCGAGCATCAGGCCGTAGACCAGCGCAAAGGAGCAGGTGGCAAGCCAGCTGGAGCCGGCCGGCAGCCATAGACACCACATGGCGAGACTGGCCCCGGCGCGTGCAGCGCCAAGCAGGAGGACGGGACTCTGGCAGTGGCGGGTGAGCAGGGCGCGGGCGAGCGGCGCACCTGCCGCAGAGGCCACGCAGAGGAGCACAAGCGGCGCGGCGCACGGCAGCGGCGCTCCGCCCGCTTGCAGGAGCAGCGACGCGTAGCTTGGGAGGTAAAGCAGCGGCAGCGGCGCGCCCATGCTGTGGAGTACGTCGCCGGCCATGCCCAGCACGCTTCCGGGATCCTGTGTCAGCTGGAGCCAGGCCCTCCGTGCCACATTGCGCCGCGGGCCAGGAAAGGCGCTAGTGGTGACCTTTGGTTGCCCGCTGGCGCCCGCTGCGCCGTAGCCCAGCTTGTCGCCGGCAGGTTCACGCGGCACGAATGCCGACCACCTGCCCAGCAGAAGAAGCGCCGAGAGTTGCCCGACAAACACGGTCAATGCCAGCCATCGAAGCGCCAGTGCCGTCGACCCCAGCGACTGCGCAAGCGCACCCGCCACAAGCGCCAGCGCCCCGCCGCCAATCCCAGCGCCCACCACAGCCCAATGCGCCACATCCCTGGCCAACGGCGACATAGTGACACCCGCCGTCTCGCATGCGCTCGCACCAGCGCCAACGAGCACGCCCTGAGCCAAGCACAACTGCCAGATCTCGCTCGCAACCCCGGCCGCCAGCAGCCCGCCACTGCTCAGCACCACGCCCAGCGCCAATGTGACATGCCGTCCGAACCGCGCTCCGACTGCTGCGGCTAGTGGCCGCAGCCCAATAAAGCACCCGAGCTGCAGCGCGCCGACAAGCGCCACCAGCTGCGCCTGTGCTCCGTCAGCAAACTGGTCCTGGTAGATGCCCTGGAACACGCCATGAGCACTGACTAGGCCGACACCCAGCGATGCCGCAACAAACGCCTGCACTGCCTGTGCTCGTCGGCCACGCATGGATATACCACCTATAAACCGTGCTCGGAGGCGACCAATTGCGCGCCTGTTGATGCCTGGTTTCAGCCGGGCCTGCGTGCTGATTGCCGATAGCGAACTGAGGCTGCTGGAGTAGTCGGAAAGCGTGTACGCAACGCGTCCGCACTGGTAGCCCATTGCGGGCCCGTACCGTTGGCACTGGCACCGGCTGCACTGCGGGCCCTCTGCCAGCTGTATCTCGTGCATCTGGGTACTGGTTGATGTTACCATCCGCGGTTCCATGCTCCCCATTTTTTTTATTGTCGTTGCTGCCGAGTGAAAGTTGGCTACTGGCAAAAAGAAAGGCGAGCACGTGTGTTTGGTTGGAGTATAAGAGATGGAGTGATGGGTAGTATCGATGGAAGCAACAAGCTACTTTCCAACGCGACAAGGCAATCGAGTGAGGTGGGGGGAGAAGCCGGCTGGACACAGCAAAAAAGCTGGAAGGGGCATGCAAGCACACATGTAGGGGGTGCAGTGCCATGCCCAGTGCACTCGCTAATATAGCGCGGGAGGTGGAATAGCGGCGCCGAGCGATGCATTCCCGTGTATCGCAATGTGGCTGGTGGCGGGTGGGGGATGCCCGCCCGCCCACAGACAAACCGACGCCACCGCCCGAGCGTATGTGTCCTTTATGCACGCCTCGAATACCGCAGGCAGTAAGTACGGGGGCCTGGATCGGCACGTGTGGTCCTTCGTTGGATGGCTACTTATCCTCGCGGCTCGTAGTCGTGCAGTGGGGGGGCCCGTGTTTAGAGAGTTGCCGCCTCCCCCAATGCTCCGCTTGAAGCCCCCCCCCCCGGCAATTTCAGCCCAGCCTCCGATGCAGTGATACCGGGGAATTGGTGTGGGTTCGAGGGGGCCAGGTCGTGTATTCCCCAGCACCCCGAGCTGGCAGAGACATGGCCGTTTGGGAAAGTGTGGAGAAGCCGCCCCCCTGGGAAAGCCGGCGCATCCAACTATTCCTGGCCGTCCGGGGCGCGCAGGTGTTTCAGCCGCGTACGTCGGTGTCGCCCCCCCCCCCCCGACATTGGGAGCGCTGGCCACAAGCACACGACAGTGTCCATGTCTGCACCCGCCCACGGCTACACGCAGGCCCTGGCGCGATAAATGCAGGCTGGCTCGCATTCTTCACCGCCTACCCTTGGCTGCTCGCTCCTCCGGCAACTGCCGCCACCCATTCTTCTCTCGCTTGCTCGAGGGCTTCCGCGTGATGGAGTTGAAACTTTTGGCCGTGCTGCTGGTGGCCTATACATGTGCAACCCTTGCTGCTGCGTATGGCCAAGGCAATGCCTACCATCAGCATCCCACTCATAAAGCAAGGCAGCACAGGCACAAGCAGGTCGTGCATCACCATCATTCATCGTACACCCACCACCACCCGCTCAAACCGACACCTGTCACTGTTCTGACCTACATTCACACCGAATATCCCCACCAGCCGGCGTATACGCATGTTCCGCGTCCCTATGAGGTGCCAGCTGCCACGTATACCGCAGCTCCTGTGCCGGAGCTCCCAGCCTACGCCCGTCGAGCCAACGACCGTCCAGCCTACGCTCCTCAAGCAAACATGTCTCCAGTCTATGTTCCCCCGGTCGGCACGCCTCCAGTATATGGGCAGCTTTCTTACGAGCAGAGTGAGCCTCAGGAATATGTCACCACACTCGTCGTCGTGTCAGTACCAACGGCCCCTCCCGCATATGGCGAACAGCCAGCCGAGTACGGACATGGAGCGGACACCGAGTGGGATGCCAAGAAGCTGAGGTACGAGGAGCCGGCCCATGCCCATGCGCAAAAGTCCGTGCACCCAGACTGGGCCGTACCCCCACCTATGTACCCTGCACCAACGCCGCCGCAGCTAGAGAGTAGCTACAGTCCAGCGCCCATGGAAAATGCGTCGCCCTACACAGACGTCGCTTACCCAAATCAAGCACCGTATGAGCATGCCATGCCGCCGTATGCGCAGATTGTGCCGCCGTATGTGCAGACTATACCGCCGTATGTGCCGACCATGCCACCATATGCACAACCCGTGCCACCATATGTACAACCCGTGCTGCCAAGCAGCGTGCCTGCGACTCCACGGAGCAAAGTCGCTCCGGTAGACGACCCGGAGCCGGTGACACCGGTTCCACGGTATTCTCACACAGGAGCACAGCGTCTGCCACCACGTCCAGGGCCAGTCGACGCCGATATCAAGGCACTGGTCCATCGACTTTCGCTGCGCGAAAAGATCGGGCAACTCGCAATGTTGCCAGTGACCGTGCTACTCGATAGCGCCGGCAACCTCAACATCACAGCAGCAGAATACTGGATTGGCAAATGGAGCGTGGGCTCGTTCTTTGACAGCCCAGCAAGCGCTGGTCATGGCAGGTACAATTGGTACTCGGCCAAATCTCTCGGCGATTTCACAGACGCAGTTCAGCATGTTGCAGCCAAACACGGTGCCAGACTACCTGTCATCTGGGGTATTGACTCGGTGCGTGGTGCCAACTATGTCAAGGGCGCAGCAATGTTTCCTGCCGGAGTCGGCCTGGCGGCCACTTTCAGCCCCCGACTAGCCTACGAGGCAGGGCGCGTTTCGGCCAAAGACACGCGGGCCGCCGGGTACCAGTGGGCGTTTGCGCCAATGCAGGACGTGTCGGTCAACAAGCTGTGGTCGCGGGGCTACGAGGGCTTTGGCGAGGATCCCTTCTTGTCATCGGAAATGGCGTCCGCGTCAGTTCACGGCTACCAGGGCGACTACAAGCATGATAGAACGCGAGTGGCAGCATGCATGAAGCACTTTATAGGCTACGGATACCCGTTCAACGGCCAGGATCGCGGCAACCGGCACATTGCCATGCACGAGCTACTCGAGTACTACCTGCCGCCATTCACCGCCTCGGTAAGGGCAGGTGCAGCAACAGCAATGGAGAGCTACGGCGCCATCAATGGCGAACCCGTCATCATGTCAAATCTCTATCTCCAGCGGCTTTTGCGCGAAAAGCTCGGATTCCAAGGGCTACTGGTATCAGACGCGGGCGAGATAAGCAGCCAGGCCGCGCTTTACAAGACTGCAGCCAATGATGGACAGGCGACTTTTGCCACGCTGAACAGGACATCGATAGATATGAGCATGGCAACAACTGATCTGTCGTTCTGTATGGTGCTCCACGAGCTGGTCACGAATGGCTATATCCCCGAGAGTCGGCTGGATGAGTCCGTGGCGCGGGTTCTTCAGCTGAAGAAGGATCTGGGCCTCTTTGAAAATCCATTCGTTGACCGTGCGCTGCAAAAGACCGTCGGGTCTGCGCAGGATATCGAGGACGCACGGAACGCGGCCAGGGAGTCGATTACGCTGCTCAAGAACGCAAACGGCGTGCTGCCACTCAAGCCACACGACCGTGTGCTGTTTGTCGGGCCGACGATCAACTCTACTCGGTTCATGGGCGGCGGCTGGAATGTGCAATGGCAGGGCCCGCCGGAAGCTAGAGGTGACGCTGTGTACCAGGGCCACGGTGACACGGTGCTCGAGGGTGTCAAGCGTGTCACCAGCCAGACCCCCTGCTACTATGAGGGCGTGGACATTGATGGCACCATGCTCATCGGAATTGACAAGATCATTGCGGCTGCCAAACGGGCCGACAAGGTGGTGATCGGACTGGGCGAGCACACATATGCTGAGAAGGGCGGCGATATCGGCAACCTGGCACTGCCCGCGGCGCAGCTCGAGCTTGTATATGCGATTGCCGAGCTGGCACAAAAGCCCACGGTGGTGGTGCTGTTTGCGGGCCGGCCACGCATCCTCGAGCATGTGCCCAAGGTGGCCGACGCCATCATCAACGCCTACCTCCCCGGCGCATATGGCGGGCTGCCAGTAGCCGAGGTCCTCTACGGAAAGGTCAATCCATCCGGCCGCCTGCCCTACACGTATCCGGCGACCGAATCGCAGGCTGACATGACTGTGTGGCAGCCCGCGTACTCTGCCTATGACCCGCAGTGGGGCTTCGGCTATGGACTCGGCTACTCACACATATCGTACTCGAACATCACCCTGTCCAGCACCACGATATGCATCGGCGCCCCCATCACGGCAACTGTCGCCGTCACCAATCATGGCACCATGGCGCAGAAGGAGACGGTAATGCTGTTCACGCGTCTGCCGTTCCGCTTTGACTTGGCGCCCGAGAACCTGCGGTTGCGTGCATTTGCCAAAATCGAGCTCCGGCCCGGCGAGACTAGGACTGTGTCCCTGCACCTGCGTGCTGAGGATCTGGCCTACTGGGACGTCGACCTGAAGCAGCGCATCCCGCCGTCGGCAGTCACGCTGCTTGTCAACCCGTATACGCAGCCGGGCCTTGCTGCCAGCGCCCAGATCGTCGTCGACCCCACCGAGTCCCTAGACTCCTTTTAGCCACTTCAATTGGACATCCTGGCCTCTCTGGCTAGCTGATGCTACCTCTCCCTGCCTCAGCGAAACCCCCCAAAACTCCCCTCAGAGAATCCAGAGCGTGGCCCCCTCCCTTTGGCTTGGGCTGGGGTCGAGGGGTCCGAGGCCACGCGAGTTGCACACAGCACGGACGATCGCCTCATTTTTGCCTCTCCACGCGTCAGCGGCTGTGTGCGCCAGGCGATGCAGAAATCTGCATGTGGGGGGTATGACAATCATTGACGCAAGCGCTCGTATGCAGTGGTGTGTTTGGCCGTTGCAGACGACCTGTTTCGGGCTGCACGTGCTGGACCGAGACTCCGCTAGGCGGGGGAGGAGGCGCGTCGCACAAGTGAGTAGCCGTCCATTTTTATGCGCTCATGCCGTTAGATGCTTGTGTTTTTATTGTCGCGCTCAGGGCGCATCCCCACTTTGCGGCAGCCAAGACGGTGCGGGCGCTGGTGCAGGTGGTGGGCGGCGATGGCCGCGAGGCGGTGCACTTCATTAGTTGTGCTGGTGGCATCTCTGCTGGCAAGCGCCAGTCTATTTTTGGCGTGTCGTGCATGCGCTAGAGTCTGAAACGCCTTGGCACGCACCTGTCAATGTAAGCGGGTATTAATATCCGACTGCGTCGCCGGGTATCCATGTATTAGCTGCTATGCGAGATTGTGCGCCCCGGGGGGACGCAATAATGATCCCGCCGAGCAGAGATCGGTCAGGCAATCGGGTAGTGGCAGGGGGTCGAGGCACTGGCAGGCTGCAAATCTTGCAAGGCGGCGCAGCGGGCTGATTTTTGGACTCTGCCCGCCAGCTGAAATTGGGGGCGTTTCTCGCATAGCGGCGGAGTTATCCGGCACCACTAGCCGGATCCGCCCAAGCCAGAAAGCGATCAGACCGAGCCTGGCTCTGGCGGTGGTACTTTGGCCTGGCGCTGCGGGAAGGAGAGAGGGGCTGTTAGTTGGAGATCGCCCACGCGCCCTTTTGCCGTGACGGCGAGCTGTGCCGCCAGGGCAGACAGGGCTCGCCAGGGCATTGCGGCGCTACTGGCCCGCCGCCTCGGCGGAGCACAGCCCCGAGCAGAGGGGGCCGTGGGGGGGGGCGAGCCCTTCATATGCATGTCGCTGTGGGTGCCAGGGCGTTATTGGGCTCCGGATCCGCCGCGCTCACATTTGCACACGACTGCGAGGGCGCCAGACGCTCAGAATAGATACTCGACGGCACGTGGTGGTGGTGGGGAGCCTCTCTTTGCGCCAGCTGCCAGCCAGAGACCTCGCGTGTTGACAGTTCGCGCGGCTCCAGGGAGCATCATTAAGCGTGGCTGTGAGAGGACGATCACAGAGGATCTCTGCGCGCCCCTGGGACGAGCACGCCCAATGGACCAGAGCGGCAGATCACCAAAATAGCATGCCTTGCGCGGCGAGCCCTCTTTCACTCCACGCTTCAGGCCCGTGTCGGATTCACGCTGCATTAGTGAGGTGCGTCGCACCTCTCAGGGGGCCTCGGCGATCCGTGGATGCCAGGGGTGCCTCCGTTTGATTGCGGCAGCTCGTCAGGCCCACGCGCGAGTGTGAGCCAGAGCTGCACGCGCTACTTGGGGGGCGAGCGGGACGTTGAGCGCCGCTGCAAACTTTCGGCCAAGGGCAGAGTGCGCGGCGCTGCTCCTCCGGGCGATCAAGCCGGGGTGCGCGGCCCGCAACACGCACCCCCCCGTTACGGAACGCCATTGTATTTAGTGCTGCCACTCCGCCGGGTCTGCCCTGTCCGGTCGCAAACCTGCTTGTCTCCACCCACTTGGTCTAGCGCTCTCACACCACACATGTACACTGGAGCTCGCCTTTATTGACGACACACACACTATTCGCACTGGTTCTTTGATTCGCCTCCCTCCCACCGCCCATCCCACCTCCACTCCATTCATCGAAACCATGACCGCCCTATCTGCCGTTGACGTCAGCCAGGGCATAGTGGCCATCGTGGTCCATGTGGCGCCCGAGCTGGAGAGCCACCTGCACAATCTCGTTCGCACGCTTGCGCCAGACACTAGCATCGCCACGCCCCTTGAGCTGTGCGCCCATCTTCTGGAGCACTGCGCGGCGCACAGCGGGCCGGCCGCTCTGGCTGTTCTCGGCGCAATGTGCCGCCAGTTCGGCATCCCCGCCACCAACGTCCACGTCGTCGTTCAGCAGCACGGCCTTGATGAGCCCGCTGCGCGGCGCGTGCTCCGGGCATATTACCTGCTGTGGGACGTCGAGGGGGCCCGGCACTGCTACCGCTCCTCCGACGCCCCGGCGCTGCCGGCTTTGTTCGCGTCTGACGCCACCCGCCTGACCGCAATGTTTGGCGGCCAGCCCGGCAGCAGCGCCTATCTCGACGAGGCCCGGTGGCTGCTGGACGTGTACCGCCCACTCCTTGGCGACTACGTTACCCGCATGTCGGCGTTCCTTGGATCGCTGACGCAGGACAGCCGACTTGCGCAGGTGTACACAAAGGGCCTCGACGCGCACGGCTGGATCTCGCAGTCCGGCCCGGAGCCCGGCGCCGACTACCTGGTCGCTGCGCCCGTCAGCATGCCCCTGGCGGGCCTCGTCCAGCTGATGCAAGTCATGGTTCTCTACAAGACGCTTGGCGTGTCTCCCGGCGAGCTGGTCCGCCGCTTTGACGGTAAGTGCCGTAGCGACTGCCTGGATATATGCCGACTCCTGCCCACACCTCTGCGCTTACTAACATTGCATTGGGAAGCCACATTCCATTACGCTTTCCCTGTCCGCGCACGTAGTCGCCGCCGGACACAGCCAGGGCATCGCTGTCGCTGCCGCGCTTGCGATGCTCTCGGATGAGGCGTCGTTTGAGCTGGTCAGCACCAAGGCCCTGGGCATTCTGCTGCTCGTTGGCGCCCTGCCGCAGATCCTGCACCCCAAGTACTTCTTTGGCAGCAGTGCCCAGCCGCTCAAGCCCACAGAGACGGCGCCGCGTCCCATGCTCTACGTCCGCGGGGCCACCAAGCCCGCACTCGAGGCCCTGCTTGCCGAGTTCAACGAGCGCCAGCCGACCGACAGCAGGCATGCGCATCTGGCAGTCACCAACTCGCATGACCAGTTCGTCGTCGCGGCCACCGTCATGTCGGCGGTCAAGCTGGCCGAGTTTATTGCAGCGCGGGCGGCGCAGCCCGACGAGGACCAGTCCAAGGTGCCGTTCAGCCGACGCAAGCCGGTCATCACCGCCAGCTTTGTCGACATCACCGTGCCGTACCACAGCCCCCTCCTCGAGCAGGCCGTCGACGTAATCCACAGCGTTGCGCTGGAGAAGGGGTGGGTGCTCGCCGCCGCCGACATGCAGATCCCAGTGCGCGCCGGCGACGACGGTCACGATATCCGCAGC
>JANBOI010000065.1:0-23824 GCA_027595825.1 Coemansia biformis
AGTGCATCCTGTGCGCCTGCTGCTCGACCGCCTGCCCGTCGTACTGGTGGAACCAGGACGTCTACCTGGGGCCCTCCGTCCTCCTTCAGGCGTACCGCTGGATGGCCGACTCGCGCGACCAGCACCTGCCGGAGCGCCTGGAGCAGATGGAGAACGCATTCAGTGTGTACCGCTGCCACCCCATCATGAACTGCACAAGAACGTGCCCCAAGCACCTCAACCCTGGCCTCGCCATCGCCGAGATCAAACTGCTGCTGGCCAAGAACTAGCGCAGCGTCTCATCGTCTTTCCACGGCTTTGCCTCATGTGTCCCTTACTCTACAGTACTGTGTTTTGCAAAAGAGTTTGCGCCCAGTGCACCCCCCCCCGCCCAGGTGCTCAGCCAGGCTGCGGTGAGACAGGGGGGTGTCGCTATACAAGTGCGTATGCTACAATGGCGCAGTCTTGGTCGAGGTACACGACAGGCGATGCTGTTGACGACACGAGCGTGTCCGGCTTGGCCTCGAGGCGATGCCAGGACAGTGGCGATGGCGCGGCCCGAGCAGCAGTGGGCCCACCGGTCTCCGACTCAGTGTCAAAGCACACGATCGCATCGGCGTCCCAGAGCCGAATCGTGCAGTCCAGGCCGGCTGTCGCCAGCACGTCTGGCTGCGATCGGACAAACTGGCTACAGACGATCAGGCATGTTACACTTGGCGCAGGTCAGTTGCACTAGGCAGGAAGCTTCGCCTCTGCACTACTACCAAGCGTCCCCTTGCATTTGCACAAACACTTACAGTGCCGATATGGAGTAGTCGTGGCATCCCATCCAGCACATGGTCCCCTCGCTACTCGAGCACATCAGGCGGCCATCGGCATGGCCACTGACCACCGTGCACTCGGCGTTTGGGGCAAAGTCCAGCGCATAGACAAACGGCGGGTTGACCAGTCTGGTGGAGCTCGGGTCGTCGTCTACCTCTGCACACGCGGTCATGGAAACAGTCTCGGTTGCGACATCCCACACACGCACTTGTTGGTCAAATCCACCAGTGGCAATCACTGGCTCGTCTGGGTGAAAGCAAACGCAAGCAGCCAGCGCTTCGTGGCTGTCGGCAAACCGGGTGGATCCGTCCGGATCCGTAATATCGCTCACACCCAGGCGTCCGTCCTCGTCGACGTAGGCGACAAAATCACCACGCGTGCTTAACGCTTGGATCTCGGCCTCGCCGTAGATATTCTTCACGGCAGTGCCCGTGTTCGCTGCTTGGGCAACCAGCCTAAGAGTGCGCTGGTCGTAGATGCAGAGATTCGCATCGCATGCTGCGACCAGGTTGTGCTCACCAGCAAACCCCACTGCGGTGATCTCACCACTGTGACCCGCTATTCCGTTGACAGACTTTTGGCTGCGCACATCCCACAGCCGGCACGATCCATCGTCCGAACCAGAAAACAAAACCCCGTCCCTGCTGCCATCGCCTGCCGCCAGTGCTGTGACACCGGCCCTGTGGCCCCGAAACAGCGACATTTCCTAAAATGGCAGCGCACAGTCGCACTCCAACCAGTGTAAATGCGTATTCAGTCTGGGGAGCCATCTGCGCATCTAGCATGTATGGTGGACATGTAAATCACCCACGTACCTGCAGGCCCATCGTCGCTGCAGTCAACAACAGCGAGAAACAGCGAGATACGGAGGGAACAGCAGGGGCAGCGACGCCGACGTGCGACCCCGATCACAATGCCTCACACCCATGCGTGGCCCCAGTGCGTCGATTTTTAGCCAACATATGGTTCGACATTTCAAGACCTGTAGGATTCGTCCGGATGCTGCCACCGTGTGGATCAGTACAGCGGCCTCGGTGTAGGGCACATGGCAGTCAGCGTGGGCTTGAGTGCATCGGTCTCAAAGTTCATTAGCTTCCTAGCCAGGCGCCTCGCTGAAAAAGAGCTACCACGATGTCGTGCACTCGAAGCTGCCAAAGGTTGGCAAGCGGCGGGCAGAGCAGCTCCCTGCTCAACAGCTCTTGTCACCATGCAACTAGGGCGTGGTGGCGTCGGCGGCGTCGGCGCAGCCGCCCGCCGGCCCGCTGGTGGCCCGATCCCTGGCGGCGGGGCCACAAATCTCCAGCCCGTCATCCGAGCCACCGTGAGGCGTGCCCGGCATCTGTCCTGCCTTGCCTCGCTCGACGGGGTCGTCCATGCTGCCAGTGGGCGATGCTGGGCGCCGGTTCGCGCGCTCCTTTGACACAGGTGGTGTGATGGGCTCTTGATGGAGCCCGTCTGGCAGGCGCCCTGCTTGCGCAAACATGTCCGCGGTTTCGTCAAGGGCATGGCTTTTGGCCGGCACGTTGCCACCATCGTCCTGCCACTGCATCCACTCGTCCAGGTCTTTGGGCGATATCTGGCTCGACATTTCCGCCAGCGATTTGCGCCGGCTCGGCGAGTAGGGCGACGAGATGCCCGACTTTGGCCGCTTCATTGCGCGGGCCCAGAAGTTCTCCTGCTGCTCGGCTTCGCTCGGGTCCAGATCCGTGTCGCTGATGGTGTCGTAGACAAGCGACGTGAGATTGGCAAAGCTCATTTGCCTTTGTTGCCGGTGCGGAGATTCCGGTGCAGCGGCTGCAGGCAGTTTGGGTGACTCCGCTGCTGGAGACCCTGCCGTCGCCCGCTCGGCCGCAGGGGGTTCAGCAGTATTCAACGCGGCCGCTGGTGGCTCCGCGCTATGCAGATCGGGTACCTCGTCAGGAGTCTCTCCGCTGGCCGTGCTGCGGGCATCGTCGACAGCAGTCTCTCCGATGCCGGCCTCCGCCGAATGTTCCGTGTTGGCCGCTGCAGATCCGGCCGGCGACTCGGCAGCAGGCGCCGGAGCTGTAGCGGCAGCCGCGTCTGCACACCCATGGTCAGACGCAACTCCGTCGACACGCAGCCCGGATGGGACGGCCCCCTGCTGCTCTTTGGTCGCGAGAACCACGGCCCGCGGCGGCGGTGCGCCATAGACAATACGGCGCCATTGCGCATCCAGCGACTGGCTGTCGTCGGCTGCTGGAAGAGTAAGGCCCCTGTAGCCGTCGTCACCGCCGCTCGATGGCTGCTGCCCCCGCCCGCCCGATGCGAAACCAGCCGCCACGGCGGCGACAGGGACGCCAGAGCCCGACGGGCTGAACCCTGCGCCGGGATCACGAGTGACTATCGGCTTGAGAACCGGGCGGGGCCTCGCTCGAGGACTAGGCGCACTCCCGTTGCTGTCACTGTCCAGGACGGCCCCTCGCATGGCGCGCGGGAACGGCGTGGGCATTCGGCCTGCTACCGCCGATTCTGGTGCGCCGCTCGCGTCAGCGTCCTCGTCCGCCTCTGAATCCTCCGAGTCGGAGCCTGAGGTGGTAAACCTCGCTTTCTGTGGTACCTCCCGCTCCTGTTGCACCTGCTCCAGGGCCTGCACGCTGTTCTGCACCGCGACGAGGCGCAGGCCGGAGTGCGAGCGGCCGCGCAGCTGGGGTGCTTGGATCCTACTGCCGGGCGGGGCTGGTGCGACTCCTTGTGGCTCCAGCGCGTCCCTGGCAGCCAGGCGAGGGCTGCTTCGGCTTCGACCTCTGGCCCAAGCGCCAGACTCGCCGGCAGCCGACACTCTGGGAGCCACTGGCGGCAGCAGGTCGTACACATGGTCGGCGTCCAGCCCGGGCCGTGGGGGGTTGGTGGACGCAAGCGTCTCTAGAAGGGCGACACTAAAGGCCGACGGGCGGCGCTGCATCAGCTGCCCGGACCCGCTCTGCCTCGGCGCAAGCTGCTGGTAGAGCGGAGTGGGAGGCGAGTCTTCCTCAAGCATGCTAGGGCCCCGACCGACCATACCAAAGCCTCCTCCCACCGCCGGGCTTTGCGCGCTCCCTGCGGAGGACTGTGTCTGTTCATCTCGGAACTGCTGGCTCATCTCCAGATCGATCAGCTGGCGCTGAAGCCTCCAGTACCGGGCATCGGACTCTGCGAACTGGTCCATCACGGATTGCGCACCGCCCGCGCCTGCGCCCAGGTAGGGCGCGCGTGCTGCGTTCGCCTGGAGCAAGGAGAAGCTGGATCTCCTGGATATTGCGGGCTTCTGGGCAGTCGCCGGGCTCCGCAGTCCAATCTCATCTGCCACTGGATCCTGCTGTGCCAAGGGGCTCTGCAGCGGCGCAGACACGCTGGGGACCGCGGCCGGGCCGCGATACGCCACGCCTGTCCCCGGCGGCGCAATGTCATATGCCGTCGATAGTGGCTGCTGCCGGGTGTGTGCTGGTGCTGGCGCGGCAGTCGTAGGGGGAGACTGTGCGCCGCCAACATCCAACGTGGAGCTCAGTGTGAATCGATACACCGTGCGCTCGCCCCTCGAGTCCTCAGCCTCGCACGACACGGTCGTCTCCAGCCGGATTGCGTCGGTGCCCCGTTCAACCTCCGCCGCCGAATGCGCGATCTGCTCCGGGCGGATTCCGCCGACGCCCCGCCCAATGGTGCGAGCTGCGATTGCCTCGTTCCACCGCTGCAGGATCTGGCCCGCGGCCTCGCGGGCGCCAGTGTCGCTTGCAACGCCCTCCTTGAACTGCATCCCCGCGTGTGGCGGCTGGCCCCCACCAGCCACGTCTGTTGACGGCCGCTGGCGCACATGGCTAATCTTCCACGGCGTCTCCTGGGGAAGGTGGCTGCTGTCGATATGGTCCATCGTTGACAGCGGGGCGCGCTGGCCATTGCCCAGCGCAGCGGACTCTGGTACACCGCTGGCGGCTGCGTTCGAGTGCGACCAACTCGGAGGCCACGCCTCCTCGTCTTGCGGCGCCCGGACATGCTGAGCCCAGGCCCGCCGACGTGCCTGCTCCTTGTTCGACTCCCACAGCGCCACTGGGTTGACGACTATCGGCGACTTTGGCTGCGGGTAGAAGAGCGGCGAGCTGGAAGTGGTGCTCTGGCTGTCGCGCCTGTCGGATGGCGGGTGGCTCGGTTGATCCTCAGCGACAGCATGTGCAGCATAGTCCGATTCACCACGGTGGATGTGGTGCTCATTGCGGCCGCTCTCAGCGTGTGCCAGATGCTGGTGAGGCCCTCCTGGGTGCCCGCCGCCTGTGCTCTCCCGTCGCGGCAGCAGCAGCACCTGCGTTGCTTCGTACAGGTTTCGGCTATTGGGAGCTGGTGCGGGGCTGTGCTCGGGCACCCAGCGCCAGTCCTGGCGGTGCTGCTCATGAGGTGGCAGCGGTGGCGACTGCGGCTGCGGCTGCGGCGATGGCGACTGCGGTGCCTGGCGCATATGGCGCTCGACGTATGCCTGGTCGTACTCGTGCGGGCGGTATTCGTCTTGGTGCATCCAGCCCTCGCGGGCCACGTCCTCCCAGGGGCGCTGCGACTGCATCCACTGCGGGGGCGGCAGTCCATGCGTGGCCCCCTCTGCCGCTCCCTGCTCGTGGGCAGAGCGATCTGTGCTAGCCGGTGCACACCACTGGTCTGGAGGAGCGGCGGCGCCGTCGTTAGGGTGGGCAGCTGGCGCTGCGTGAGACTCTCCATCCCTTGCGGGGCCCGTGTGCTGTGGGCTGAGCGGCGCTGACTTGGGTCCTGGTACGTGTTGCGACAGCCGGTGTTGGTCTGGCGGTGTCGACAGCCCTCCGGGAGCGGCGTGTGCGGCGAGGTAAGCATAGTCAAACGGGTGGACGCGGTCAGCAGCCCACGACCAGTCCTTGTCCCAGTCTGGGACCTCTGGCAGCTGGTCGACGGGCGAGCCGCCCAGGTTCTCTGCCGCGGGGCCGGCCCCTGGACACACACCGCCCATCTCGTCGTCGCCGAGACCATGCTCCGGGGCCGGCGGATCGGCGGACGCCTGCATGGCTTGATCGGTGATGTGGCGATAGCCCTCGCCAAAGGCCACGGCCTTGTCGAACGGGCCCTGCCAGTACCTCCAGCCCGATACATGCTCGTCGTGTATATTCCACCAAAGGCCCACCAGCTGCCGCCAGCGCTCGGGCATCGACGGATCCGCCAGCAGTCGCCCCCCGGGCGTGCGCGCCCAGTGCCACGGCTTGGAGACGCCGATGAAGTGGACGATGCGCACCTCGTGGCCGAACCGCTGCAGAGCGGGCGGGTACGTGTAGTAGACATTCGCCGTCGCGTTGTAGAGGAACGGCAGGCGGCGGTACGGCTCTGCCCGCGACCAGTCGGCAAAGTGCTCGTTCAGCAGCCCCTGGTCGGCGCCTACACCCCGGTGCCACAGCGGCTCCACATGCCAGTCGTCAGCGTTAGTGCGGTGCGGCAAGGTGCGGTGCCAGGCGGCGGTCGCGCCTGGGGATTAGGGGCAGCCAGCCGGGCAGCGACACGGGTGCAGCAGGGACAATTGGCACGCCGTGCGCTGCACAGCACAGAGCAACCGGCGGGATGTGTGCGTGGGTACAGGCTACCGCGCGCATCGGCGTGCATGTGCAGCATTGGGCTCGCGAGCGCAGGCTGCGTCGCCAGCGTGCGGGGGCGCCATGTGCTCCTTACCGTCGAAGCTTGCGGCGGCCTGGGTGGCGCGCTGGCACAGGCTCTGGTGGCACTCGCGCCCAGGCGCCAGGAGCAGGACGCCCGAGTTGAAGCAGTCGGGCCAGCCGGTGTCGGGCGCAGCGGCAACCAGGCCGCCGCACCCCCAGTCGGCAGCGTCGCTGCGCCAGCGCTCGAAGCGGGAAAAGATGTCGTCGATCGGCTGCCGCACCAGCGTGTCGGCGTCCAGGTAGCAGACCGCAGACCACGCGCCAAACAGCGCCGGATCCCACAGCTGGAGCTTCGTGAGCGTGCTCCACAGATC
Source organism: Coemansia biformis (assembly GCA_027595825.1). Taxonomy (NCBI): domain Eukaryota; kingdom Fungi; phylum Kickxellomycota; class Kickxellomycetes; order Kickxellales; family Kickxellaceae; genus Coemansia; species Coemansia biformis. Next base: position 6,770 of record JANBOI010000065.1, read on the forward strand.
CGGGCGGCCGAGGAGCGCCAGGCCGTGGTCGTCCGAGGACTGACGCAGGCCGGTCTCAATCACCCCGTCAAAGTGCAAGCGCAGCCGCTGCAGCGACGCCTCGCTCAGCGTCGACGGCGTTGCCAGGCACACAATGCTGTGTGGCGTTAGCGTGCGGCGGAGCGAGTGCAATAGCACCAGCGCGCCGTCGACGTAGGCGTCGCTGGTGACCAGGGTGGCATACACGAAGCGATCGGCGCTCCCGTCGCATCCAGCGGCGGCATCGTCTGCCAGAGGGTTGCGCTCGCTGCCCATCCTGCCGGCGCCGCTTTGCCAGTGACGTGTCGTGTCCCGCGGCCCGGGGAAGTGCGTTCAGCCGTGTGCGTAGTCGTGGCGCAGAGCGAGTGCCGCGCGGCGGCAGCAGCGGCAGGGGAAGAGTATGCGTGCGGCAGCAGCGGCAGGGCCAGTGCGTGTGTGCGGCCGCGCGAGGTGCACCAAAGAGAGCGAGAGTGAGAGTTTTAGAGTTGTCGCCGCAGCGCCTGGCGGAGGAGAAGGGGAGCAAGCGAGGCTTGCGGAAGGGCGAGAACGTGGCAGCAGCCACCGCCGCCGCCGCCGCAGCCGCGGGACAGCGCGAGCGCACCCTGCACCGCGCGCATAAGCAGCCGCCCCAGGAACGCCGCGCTTGGCATGGATCTGGGGACAATACGCGAGCGGGCACGGGCGTTCCTTGCACGGTACTGCACCGTGCGTAGCGACGTACGAGAGGAGCGGGCGCCGCCGGCCAGCTGTTTGCGACGTAGATATGCAGGTAGGGCGGCGCAGAGGCAGGAAGGGCGCGCGGGCCTACACACCGCCGGCCCAGGCACGCCATGACGAACTGGCGCCCAGCTGCGGCGGGGGTGGCCGGTGCGCTCATGCTAGTGGCGAGGCAGCGCGCCCAGCGCCCAGCTACCCGGCCTCACGTGCCACGCCCCCCCAGAGCGCATGCGCCGGAGCCCGCCATTGCGGCTCACCTGGCAGGCATTCCCACGTCAGGTCGGCCGCCGTCGCCGCCGCTGGTGTGCGTCGGCCCGGCAGCAGTGTGCAGGCGACGTGCGGCCGCCAGCGCCCCAGGCCCGATGCCGGCCGATGTGATTGCCACCGATAGGACGTCCGGCATCGTGATGCGCCGACCGCCGGGCTGAGTGATTCCATCGCCAGGCCCAGGCTTGGCATGTGCACGTCCGAGCAGTCACTGTGTTTTACAGAGGGATTGGCGCCGTGGTTGAAGCAAGGCTCGCGTCGGTGTGTGGCGGTGTTTGCGCGGGCAGGCGGCAGAGTTGGCAGCTGATTAGTGGCAGATAGGCGCCAGCCGGGATGCGTCGTTTGCGCCAGTCGGGATGCGTCGTTTGCGCCAGCAGTTTGCGTCGGCAGGAGACAGCGGCATTGGGATGGAGGTGGTTGCGGGCCTGATGCACAACCACTTGGTGCCACTGGCGCATTTCATAGCCATTTATTCCGCTTGTGCTTGTCTCGCGAATAGACTGTGTGCACACTTTGGCCGTGCTCACAAGAGACGGCTATAGTTCCCCTGTCACGGCATCTCCTGCGCCACCTGGAATTGACTGCACCACCTGCTCCTCAGCCCGGAAGAGCCACGCTGCAGCCCGCCAGCAAGAGACATGGGAGAAGCCACTACCACCTTCCCTGGACATGGACGTCGAGATGGCCAGAGACGGGAGTGGGCGCCAGCCAGGCGGCATGCCAGGAGCACCGCTCACCCGTGCTGCGGCTGGCAGAACAACTGCCGAAGGGAGCACCCTCCTGCGCCTGCGCACGCTGCATGTATTGCAAACTACTCAAACGCTCTGTCCTATTTTGTCGTTTCGTTCTGCCGACCGCCGACGCAAACTGTCGCTGTAAACAACGCACCTCGACGAGCGCTAACGACGCATCCCGGCTGGCGCAAATCCGCCCCACGATCCACCACCAAACCCGCCATCCGCCCGCGCAAACGCCGCCGCACGCCGACGCAAACCTCTATTCTATCCCGGCGCCAATCTTTTTGCAAAGTATAGTATCATCATCATACATCACTATCTATCACTGCCCGCGCCGTCGTCTGGCGTCACGGGCCTCCCGGAGCTGGCAGCTATGTGCGCCGTGAAGTCAGCATACTCCCTGACAACAGCCCTGCCCGCGCTGTCGGGCCTGGCGCCCGCTGCCAGCATCTCCTTCAGGACCTCGACAAGCATGTTCCGGAGGTCACAATGCGCGAGCTCCTTCAGTAGTCTCGTGTACACCCATGGCTCCGCCCGTAGCCGCTGCCTGTGCAAGGCGCGAATGATTGCCACAGCGTGCTCCAGCTCGCCGCACGCAACGTAGTGCAGGACGAACTCGGCAAACATCCTTGGCGTTGGTGCAACAGCGTCCAGCCCCAGGTACCGTGCGTCTCTTCTCGCGAGCCGCTCGCACCTGGCCGCGTTGTCGATGGCACTAAACACCCGCAGCGCCCCACTGGTGTCGCCTGTTGCCAGCCGGAGCCTGATCCACCCACGCGCCGTTTCGCCAGTGTGTGCGAACCCATTCGCGAGAATCACGCCGACAAAGTCCTCGCCCTGGTCACGCTTCTTGGCCTTGGCAAACGCTGACAGGACCGCTACACACGACCTGTAGCTGGGCGAGAGGCCGTACTGCGCGAGCTCGTCCCAGACAGACAGCGCCCGGGCAAGGCACGCCTCGTAGAAGCCCCGGGCCTCAGGGCTATCGTCGGACTCGCGCACGCCGCGGCTGGCGTCCTCCGGGGGCGGCGGCTCATGTGCACCAGCGCCTGTATCCTCGCCGTGGCTACCAGCAGGGGCTGGCTGATGAGGCGTCGCCCCGTACTGCTCTGGCGCTGGCGCCGGCGCCGGTTCCGATGTCGACCGCGGACGGAGGTTTGTGTAGCACTCTATGATCGTGCTGAACAGCTCGGCCGTCGGCTCGACACCGTCTGCTTCCATCGCTCGTAGCACGTCGTTGATGCCCTCGACCGATCCAAAGCGTACACATCCCTGTGCAATCGCTCCGTAGAATCGGACATCGCGCTGCGCATGCGGCATCGCGCCCAGGATGTCCAGGCACCAGTTATGCGCGTGGCGCCTGTCCGATGCGAGGATGTGCAGCGCAGTGGTGAGGAGTTGCGGCCTGACGCCCACGCTAGTAAACGTGTCAATGTGTCGGCCCACCGTGGCCGCCAGATAGGCCTTTGTGGCTCTGGGCCCCGACGTCGTGCCGGCCTGCCGCATCTGCGCCTGCCGGGAGGTGACTATTGCCGTCAGCGCCAGATGGCAGATCGTGGCCGTTGGCTGCACTTTGCACTCCCACAGTGTCTCCAGCATCATGTTGGCGATCACGGCGCGCCTGGGGGACTTCTGCATGGTGCGCAGGATCATCGTCGCCATACGCACGTTGCCGTCATTCGACCCAACCACCACGTACAGCATGGCCGAGAGAAGGCGCATGCTGCTCGCAGCCAGGCAGTCGACGATGGCCCGCCACGTCCCTGCGCTCCGGCCGAGGTGGACCAGGGCGCCAAGCACCCACTCAAAGTCGGCCACCTTGTACTCGGCAGCACAGAGCGCAAAGAACTTTACAAACACGTCGTCGGCCACCAGCTGCAGCTCATGTGTCCGCTGAAGGTGGCGCATAAAGTTTGCGAGGTCCGAGAGCCCGGCGACCTCGGCGAGATGCCGGCAGCACACGTTCGCTCCGCGCGGGCCTACTGGGATCTCCTGCTGCACAGCCCGGAGAATCAGGGCCCGCGACCGGTCCTGCATGCCGTGGTTGATGTAGTACTCGACCAGCGGCGCAAAGGGCAATTGCCGCGACACGGTTGGCAGGGAGGCGAGCAGGTCGAACATCTCCTGGGCCGCGTCGACACCCCGCTTGGCAATGACCAGCGACAGCAGGCTGCTGATCTCTCGGAATGGTGGCGCGACGACGGCAAGGTCGGCGGCTGTCCAGCGGTCGCACAACTCGTCGAGCATGCCGATCCCCAGCTCGGGCGTCGGGCTACGGGCGTAGAGCCGAAGCGCAAGTGCCAGGATGTCAATTGACTTGTGGATTCCAGCCCGCGCCAGCTTCTCGTAGGCCTCAATGGCCAGCTGACGCCCGCCATATAGCCAGATAAAGTCAAGCACCTTCTTGGACAGCCGAAACGTGGGCGTGAATCCGTGGCCGAGCATCCCCAGGACGCGATTCTGCAACTGGAGGGGCTTTATGGCGACAGCCGGGTCGCTCATGGCCAGCTCCAGTCGCAGATTAGCCGTGATGTTGTTCTCGGGCCACTGCGCAAGATCCACCAGCCTGCGCACGCAATCTGGCCGGTCCACGCTGCACAGCGCGCGCACGACGCTCGGGACGCTGTTTGGCAGCTGCGCGGCCAGCTCGGCCATGGACACTGTCAGCTTGGAGTTGTTGCGCCGCGCGGCGTTGTTCATGACGACTTTGTCGAGCTCTGCAATCGACTGGATGTTGCGCGCCCTCAGACGCGCCAGCAGGCCGTCAAACATGTCGTACTGGCCAGTCCGGTCGTAGCCCTTTAGCAGCCCGATGAAAAAACCGCTGTCGGGGGACATGCGCCAGCTTCGCATCCACGCGATGACGCTGCGTAGCCGCAAACTGGAGACTGCCGCGTCCTTCTCCAGCGCGCATGCTGTCGCAAGCATATTTGCGGCAAGACATGTCGGCTGGATCCCCCGGCTGCACATGTCATCGAACAGCGCAAACGCCTTGCCCCGGTTCTGCATCAGCACGCACTCCCTGATAAGCATGGCGTACATGTGCGGGGTGGCCCGGTCCCTCTCTACCAGCCTGTCGAACATCGCGTAGCCCTCCCTGTGGCGCATCGACACGACAAGCGCGCAGCACATGTGCCAGTCGATGGAGTCTTCGGTGTCGCTGCTGTCCCCCTTCCGCGCCGCCGCGTACAGTCGCCGCGAGTGCTCCAGCAGACCCAGCTTGGCATAGGTGTATATCAGCGCTTGGTACTTGCCGGGGAACAGGTCGGGATCCGTCGCAAGGTCAACCTCGATCTGCGCCAGGAAGCGCTCGCCAGCGAGCTTGCCAAGGCTGCTGCAGAAGGCGATCAGGCCCTTCATGTCGTCGCCCGTCAGCCGGCCATCTGCAGCAGGCGTCCGCTGGGTGTCTATGGCTGCGCGATACGCTCGCCACACACCCGCAGGGTTCACGCATATTGGCGGCAGTTGAATCAGCCGCCGCAGCTCCACGACGGCAAGGTCCGCCTCGGCTGCGCCCGCCGCTGTGCGCGGTGCTAGACTCGGGCCAGTGCTGGCAAACATGCCACTGTCAAGCACGCCGGCCGCGGCGCGCAACATGGGTGCCTCGGTCTTGCGCCGGGCGCCGGCTGCCGGGCGGCGCGCCTTGACAAACGGCGCCCAGACGGTCGGCGACTTGCGGGAGCCCGCGATCTCGTCCCACAGACGCCGGACCGCCCCCATCTCGCTGTCCGTAAACCGGTCTCTGGATGTCACATCGCCGAGCACCGAAGATATGCGCCCCAGAACGCGGACCGTGTCGGTGTCGCCCGCGAGCAGCTCGATCAGCAGCAGCAGCGTCTCCAGCGAGAGCCGGTGGGCGCCGGTGCCCAAGGTAGCCATCCGCTCGTACAGGCCCCAGACGGCCTCGCGCTGGGCCGGCGACCCGGTCTGCGCCAGGCCCCGCAGCGCCGCCGCCATTCGCACCTCGCCGCTCCACTCGCGATCAGTCTGCGTGCACGCACCGCCTGCCGGCTCGTGTGTGCTGCGCGCCGCATGCATACAGGCGCCGACCGCAACCAGCCGCCGGCACGCGATCGGCGTCAGTGCAAGCCCGCCGGTGGCACCCTGGCCGCTGCTGCCGCCGACGCCGACGCCAGCGTGTGACCGCTGCAGGCGCGGCCGTGCGGTGGATCGATGGCCTGGTCCTGGCAGTCGGTGCCGCATTTGCTGCCATGTCGTCCACCGGGACATGGAAGCCGTCGCCGCCCGCTGCCCAGCTGCTCGCTCGATTGCACAGACAGCCCCGCCCGCGATGCAGGCGCAGCGCGCGACAAATTAAAGGGTGGAAAGCCGCACTGAAGCCTCGCGGAGGAAAGATACGCCCCGCTTGCTGGCTGCAGACGGCGCGCGAGCCGAGGAGCCGTTTTGTGCTTGCCGTTTGGGGCGGGGGCGCTTTCTCGAGTGGGGTGGGTCTGTCGGAGGCATTTGGAGGCCCAAGTGCGATGGCGTTCAGGCTCGCCGCCGCGCGCCCCTGCGAGAGTGGCGCGCGGCGGCCGTCAAATGGGTACTATGATCCTCGGATCGTTGATCTGGCCAACTTCGGCCCGCGGCTCGGTGGAATCGGAGCTGGCGGGTACAGCATGGCCGCACCGCGGCCCGGCAAAACGCTGGGCCGCGGCGCGGCAAAGATCCCACGGTGCCCGCAGAAGCGGGCGGGGATGCTGGGTGCCAGCCCCGCCGGCCGCGGGGCGCGGGCGAAGGGCGTTGTGTACCGGATCCCCCGGGCGCGACGGGCCCGGAGCTGGGCGGCAGGCACACGCGCGGAGCCGGGCGCGCCGGGTTATGGCTGGCTGGCCGCGCGCCTGGCGGGGCGCGCGGCGGCAGCACCCAGGCGGGCCGGGCTTGCTGCCAGGCGATGTAGCGCCCTGCTGCCGCAGCCGCGGGCCGCCATGCCCCGCTCCACGCGCCTGGGCCGGGGCTGGCCGCCGGCGCCGGAGCTGCGGACACCCGGGCGGACGGCACCAGGGCACGTGCGGCTCGCCATTGGCGCCGGCGCGAGCCGCGCCGCCCGGCGCTGGCCAATCGGCGGGCGTGTGGCAGCAGGCCTCCGCCCCGTGTGGCGCGGGGCGCTCGAAAGTTCTCGAACCGGCGCCGGAAGACGGTGGAACCAGAGGGAACGCAGAAAGGGGCGCCCACCACAAAGGGCGCGCCTGCGCCGGTGCAGCCGCCTATTTAATGCGCGGCATGCGCTGGGCGGCCGCCCGCGGCGAGCGGCCGACACTCTTCCTTCTCTGCTTGTGCTGTGCTGGTATCAGGCTACAAGCTTTATATATCCGATCGTCGCTTGAGTTGCTGCTGCCGGGGACTGCTCTTCCCGCTTCTTTACCCAGACGCCTTTAGCCGCAAACAGCCGAGACCGAGTCCCAACCATGAGCACGGAGACTTTCAATTTCCAGGCTGAGATTTCTCAGCTGATGAGCCTCATCGTCAACGCGGTGTACCAGAACAAGGAGATTTTCCTGCGTGAGCTCATTTCGAACGCCAGCGATGCCCTGGACAAGATCCGCTACCAGTCGCTCACGGACCCGTCGGTCCTCGACTCGGGCAAGGACCTCAAGATCACGATCACGCCCGACGCGGCCAACAAGGTGCTGGTCATCCGCGACACTGGTATCGGCATGACCAAGGCGGACCTGATCAACAACCTGGGCACGATTGCCAAGTCGGGCACCAAGGCGTTCATGGAGATGGTGCAGGAGACCAAGGACGCGTCCATGATCGGGCAGTTCGGTGTCGGCTTCTACTCGGCGTATCTGGTTGCCGACGAGGTCGAGGTGATCTCGAAGCACAACGACGACGAGCAGTACATCTGGCGCTCGAGCGCGGGCCAGAACTTTACGGTCACGCGCGACACGACCAACGAGCCGCTGGGCCGCGGCACGGAGATCCGCCTGTACCTCAAGGACGACCTGACCGACTACCTCGAGGAGCGCCGCATCAAGGACATTGTCAAGAAGCACTCCGAGTTCATCTCGTACCCCATCCACCTGGTGTACCAGAAGGAGGTCGAGAGGGAGGTGCCCGTCAGCGACGACGAGGAGGTCGACGTCGACGAGGAGAAGGACGAGGACAAGGCCAAGATCGAGGAGGTCGACGACGACGAGGACGGCGAGAAGAAGAAGAAGACCAAGAAGGTGAAGGAGAACGAGACGGTCGACGAGGAGCTGAACCAGACGAAGCCCATCTGGACGCGCAACCCCGAGTCTATCGAGCAGAGCGAGTACAACGCGTTCTACAAGTCGCTGACCAACGACTGGGAGGACCCGCTCGCCGTCAAGCACTTCTCGGTCGAGGGCCAGCTCGAGTTCCGCTCGATCCTCTTCACGCCGTGCCGCGCGCCGTTCGACCTGTTCGAGGGCAAGAAGAAGCGCAACAACATCAAGCTCTACGTGCGCCGCGTGTTCATCATGGACGACTGCGAGGAGCTGATCCCCGAGTGGCTCAACTTTGTCAAGGGCATCGTCGACTCGGAGGACCTGCCGCTCAACCTGTCGCGCGAGGTGCTGCAGCAGAACAAGATCCTCAAGGTCGTCCGCAAGAACCTCGTCAAGAAGTGCGTCGACATGTTCAGCGAGATCGCCGAGGACAAGGACAACTTCAACAAGTTCTACGAGGCGTTCAGCAAGAACATCAAGCTGGGCATCCACGAGGACACGCAGAACCGCGCCAAGCTGTCCGAGTTCCTGCGCTACTACTCGACCAAGTCGACGGACGAGCCCACGTCGCTGAAGGACTACGTCACGCGCATGCCCGAGAAGCAAAAGTTCATCTACTACATCACGGGCGAGTCGCGCCAGGCCGTCGAGTCGTCGCCGTTCCTCGAGGTGCTCAAGCGCAAGGGCTACGAGGTCCTGTTCCTCGTCGACCCCATCGACGAGTACGCCGTCCAGCAGCTCAAGGACTACGAGGGCAAGGAGCTCAAGTCGGTCACCAAGGAGGGCCTCGAGCTTGAGGACGACGAGGACGACAAGAAGAAGCTCGAGGAGCAGAAGAAGGAGCTCGAGCCGCTCTGCGCCGCCGTCAAGGAGATCCTCGGCGACAAGGTCGAGAAGGTCGTCGCCACCGACCTCATCTCCGAGTCGCCCTGCGTCATCCTCACCGGCCAGTTTGGCTGGTCGGCCAACATGGAGCGCATCATGCGCTCGCAGGCCCTGCGCGACAGCGGCGGCATGTCCCAGTACATGGCCTCGAAGCGCACCCTCGGCCTGCAGCCCACCCACCCGATCATCCGCGAGCTCAAGGAGAAGGTCGCCGCGGACAAGAACGACAAGACCGTCCGCGACCTGGTCAACCTCATGTACGAGTCGTCGCTGCTGGCGTCCGGCTTTGCCCTCGACGACCCGTCGCAGTTCGCCGGCCGCATCTACCGCATGATCAAGCTCGGCCTCAGCCTCGACGACGACGCCCCCAGCGCCGCCGCCGCCGCCGACAGCGACGCGCCCGCGCTCGAGGAGGTCACCGAGTCGAACATGGAGGAGATCGACTAGTCGCGCTCCCTTCTCGCTTTAGTTGCGCCGGGCATACGCACACCCGCCTTTCCCTACGCAGCATCACTAAAAATCGAGCCTCGTCTTCTCTGGCCTCTTGCGCGCGGACTGGCCGGCCCAGCCGTCTGACCGCCGCTCGTGCGACGTCATCGGCCGGACAGTAGCCGCGGCAGTGGCGGCATTGTGCGCTGGGCGCCCCCCGTTATGCGCGCAGCGAGGCGAGGCGGGGCGGCCAGCCGATCCCCCGCCGAACCCAGGCCTGCCTCTGCTCTGCTCTGCACCGCGCACGCTACCCCTTGGCATTGCGCACAGACACTCTCCTCAGCCGCCGACAATGAGCGGCCCACGCGCAGCGCCAGAGCTGCTGCAGGTCATCGAGGTAGGACTCTGCCCCCGCCCACCGCGGAGCCGGCGACCAGCGGAGGAGCCGCTGCTGACTGGCTTTTCTCTGCCCACTTCCGGCGCATGCACACACCGTAGGATCGGGCGGTCGATCCGGCGGTCGGCGCCACAGCGGCCGCCGTCGATCCGACGCAGCACGTCATAGCAGTCGGGTACGCGACCGGCGCGGTGCGGCTGTTCTTCGCGGGGCACCCGCTGAGCACCGAGGTCCGCCTGGGCGGGTCTAGCCCGATCCGGCACCTGGCATTCGTCCCCGGCGATCCGGCGCTGGCGGCGATCGACAGCCAGGGCGTGCTGCGGGTGCTCGACACTGACACGCTGGAGGTCTGCTTTGCGTTCGATATACCACTCCCGCCGACGTGCATCGGGCTCATCCCGGGCACGAGCTGGCTGCTGGTCGGAACCAACGCCGGGCGCGTCTACTTTGTCGATGCCGTCGAGGGCCGCAAATCCGACTTTTCCATCGGGTGCCTCGCGACGCCCACGTCGCCGGTCGCGGCCGTCGAGGCGCATCCAGTCGAGGCCGAGAAGATCCTGGTCGCGTACGCGAGTGGGGAGTGCGTCGTCTGCGACCTCGGTCGGGCATCGGACTCTGAGAAGGCAATGGTTCTGAGCAGGCACCGGTTTGAGCACCCACCGGCGCTCACGCAGCAGCACCCGCAGGACGCCGGCACGGACGCCGGCCCAGCCGCGCCGCGGCTCAGCGGCGCCGGGTGGTCGCCCACCGGCGAGCGATTCGCGGCCGCCTACAGTAGCGGCGTCGTCTGCGTGTTCAACGCGGCTGCAGGTGCCGCGCCCGTGGCTGCGCGAGTCGTCCAGTGTCCTGACTTGCGCACCCTCGAGGGCGGTGACGGTGCGGCCGTGGGCGACGCGGACCGCGGGATGCGCGCACTGCGGGGCATCCGCTGGTGCACACATGCGCAACTAGATCGCTCGTTCTTGGTGGTCGACTCCGAGGCCACTACGGGCACACAGGCGCAGATCCACATACTCGAAGCAAAGTGCCGTGACACGAATGTGAAAAGCAGCCGCGACATTGCCAGCGGCGGGAGTTACGCGCTGCCCTCGCCGCTGCTCGCCGTCACCTCGGTCCCAGGCATGTCGCCGTGGAGGAACGGCAATGACGGCGTGCGGTACTTGGCAGTGATAGCCGGCCGGCGGCCGCGCGTGCAGCTCCTGGACATTCTGCCGAGCATGCACCTCCGGCCGTCAAAGGAGCTGCCAGACGAGTTGGAGTGGTGCCTGGCGGCGCCGCGAAGCTTGCACCGCGCCGCGGGCGAGCTGAACTCGGCGCTCGGCAGGTTTCTCGCCGGGACATTTCGCCGCGGCCAGCCGGTGCCAGCAGAAGGCATAGCGACGGACCCCCGGGCTCCCAGCGCAGCGCCGCAGAAGATCGCACGGCTCTACTGCTGCATCGACGGCTCGGATAAGCTGTCGTTCTGGTGTGCTGCCGACGGACGCCTGCAGCGCTGCCACGGCCTCGACCTGGACCTCCGGCGCCTTGCCCGCCTTGTCGGGGTCGACGGCGAAGCCACGTCCGTGAGCCTGTGCGCCCAGATCGGGCTGCTGGCCGTCGGCATGGCCAGCGGCGAGGTGCTGCTGGCTATGCTGACAAGCGATCCGTGGGCCTCGCACGCGCAGCGATACACGCCGCTCGCCGAGCTGCAGGGCCAGGCCGCGGTGTACTACCGCCAGCAGTCCTCTACCGGCCCCCGCGCTCCAAAGCACAGCCGGGAGGCGCGTGGCGGCCAGCCGCCAGGCCTCCGGCTTGACACTGGCCTGCAGAGCCTGCAGGCAGCTCCTACTTTGGGCAGCGAACCGGCGAACCCGGCCGCGCCTCGCACGACATCGCTCCATGAGGCCGGCCTCTTGCGACGTGGCTCTAAGCGCATCTCGGCATCCTTTGGGACCCTCTTTCGCCGGGCATCGTTGACCAGCGAATTTACAGATAAGCGGCAGCGAGACCGCAGGGCAACAGCTGTCGCAGACCACGGCAGCCGCCTCAGGGGCTTTGCCGCCCACCAAAGGAAGGCGGCCGCCAGCGCGGATGTTGGCGCAGACCTGGCGCGTCCGGCCCAGATCAACGCGGGCGACTGGAGCGAGCAGCTGGGTCGGATGAACGGCGACATGTCGCAGATGCTGTTTGGGCTCCGGTTCGACATTGACGAGCAGCAGCGCATATTCGGCGCCGGCCAGCCGACCGAGGCGCCAGCAGAGGGCACAGGCACGCCAATGCCGGGCGCAGGCGCATCGCCGCGCGTCGAATCGACGCCACGGCCCTACGCGATGCCATTCATGCTGGCGAGGTTCGTCAACCGGCGCGTCTCCTGCGTTGCCACCGCCCGCGACGGGCTCGCGGCTGTTGCCTACGAGTGCGGGGCGATAGTCGTGATTGACGGCTTCCGCCAGCGCACGCTTCTCGCCGACAACATCAACATGGTGCCGGCGGCGACCTCCTCCGTGAGAAGCCTCTTCGACGACAGTCACACGGATGCCACAGCTCCGGCAGCCAGCGTGACGGCCGCGATCTTTTCGGCTCGGCCGGACCAGGCGCAGCAGACCACATATGCGCAAGACACAACCGTGGGCACCCTTCTCGTAGGGACCTCGCAGGGCCATGTTGTCCAGTACGCGGTCTACGACGTGGCTTCGCCGCCCCGCGTTGTAGCAAGGCCATCCGCAGCCCCGGTCACGTACCTCTGGTCCGACGATGACGGCAACCTCGGCCTAGAATTGGCGGCGGCGGCGGCGGCCGTGACGACGGGCGTCTCGCAGCGGCCATTCATTGCGGCGACAGCATCCGCAATTTCGCTGTACGCTGGGCCCGACACCGCGCCCACCGCGACCTTCAGTGTCCCGGACCCTCATGCCCAGCTGGTGGCCGTCCGGATGGTCAGGCTGGGATCGGGGTGGCGCGGGGTTGCTGCGGTCGACAGCAGGGCCAGCGTGGCGCTATTCTCGCTGCCAGACCTGCGCTGTGTAGCGCGGCAGCCGCTGCCTGGCGACGCAGGCGCGCTTCTTTCATCGGCGAATGTCCACCTCGGCGAGGACGGCGGCATTGACATACTGGGTCCGGCCGGCCGCCTGCTGCAGCTGCGCATTGCGCCCGGCTCCAGCGACCCAGACGCCGCGGCAGACTGCTTGAAGAATGCCCAGCGGCCGCGCTTTGACCCGAGCCTTCAGCCACCAGCGCGGCCTGCGCGCAAGGGACTCACATCGTGGCTGCTAGGCAAGGCGACCGATCCATCGCGCGACATCGACCGGCTCCTTGGAAGCCACCACCGCGACCTGCTCCGGGGCGGCGGGACACGGCCGGGCGCGCGGCTACGCAAGGACGCCGCCCCGCCAGAGGCCGATGACATGGCATCGCCCAAGGGGAGCAGGAGGCGCCGCGACAGCAAGGTCGAGGATATCACTGCGACGCTCGCCGCCACCCCGCTCGCCGAGGCTCAGGAGATGCTTGACATGCGTGGCCAACAGCTCGAGGACATTACGGATGCGACGCAGCAGATGCGCGGCCAGACGCAGGGCTTCCTCGACCGCATCCGCGCGCACAACGCCAAGCAGGAGCGGCGCAGCAAGCGGCGCCTTGGGCTATTCTGAAAGGCCTCGCGCCAACACCCAAGCCGAGCCGCCATCTCCCACCCCCAACATGTGCAGTCTTTTGCCAGACGCGTGGTCCGTGCGTGATCGCGGAAATCCCCGCTCCCGACCCGCATTTGGCTGCTGCGCATGGAGTGGGGTGGGAATCGGAAGCGGTGCACGGCACGAGCGCCAGGACGGACCTCGCCAGCACGAGCGTGTGGTCGCACACATGTCTCTTTCCTCCGTATCCGCTTTATCTGTTTCCAACAAAGAATGAGTGCGCGCAGTGGCTCGCCGCCGGCCTCGCCGCCGGGCGCCGCAAACATAAGCGGCCACCACTACTCCGAGACGGCCGACTTTCAGCGCATGCGCGCATCGATCGCAGAGGCCATCACGCAGGGCGTGTCCAAGGTCCTGGTGATATACACGGGCGGGACCATCGGCATGAAGTACGACAACGTCGACGGCTACCTGCCGGCCAAGGGGTACCTGCCCGAGAAGCTCAAGTCGATCGGGCGCTTCCACGACCCGCAGGGATTCAAGGACTTTGGCATCGCGTTCCACAGATCGGGTCTTACGGGCGCTCTTCCGAGCAAGCATGGCGAGGCGGCAGGGCCCGCTGTGGCAGACGCGTTGCCGCAGCGCCCGCCGAGTTCGCGCGCGCTCATTGCGGCTGCTAGGCGTCGGCTGAGCGACATGTCGCACGCAGGCTTCCGCAGCCCATGCCCCGTAGGCGAGCCCGAGGGCGAGCCGGCCGGCCAGGACGACGGCGCGCCGTGTGCGGGCGGGGCCATCGGCGGCACGCCCAAAGAGATCGGTCACGCCGACCAGCGCCTGCCCGCCGAGACGCAGACGGGCGGCCCGAGCGCCGGCGGCGAGGTGTCCACTGGCAGCGGCGTGCTGCAGCCGGAAGAGCCAAGCTCCGCTAACGCAGCCGATGGCGAAGCCGAGGGCAGCCAGGACGCCCGCGGCAAGGGAACGCCCTCGCGCTTGTCGGAGTGGCTGATAAGCCCGCGGTCTTTGTATGGCCGGCGGGTGCAGTACTGCTTCCTCGAGTACGACCCGCTGCTTGACTCGTGCAACATGGACATGACGGACTGGGTGCGCATTGTGACGGACATTGAGCGGTTCTACTACTTGTTCGATGCGTTCATCATCCTGCACGGCACCGACACAATGGCGTACACGGCCAGCGCGCTGAGCTTTATGCTGCAGAACCTCGGCAAATCGGTCATCGTCACCGGATCGCAGGTACCAATCGCCGAGGTGCGCAACGACGGCATTGAAAACTTCCTCGGCGCGCTCACAATTGCCGGCCACTTTGTGATCCCCGAGGTAACGCTCTACTTCAACAACAAGCTGTTCCGCGGCAACCGCGCGGTCAAGATCGATGCGATGGACTTTGACGCGTTCTCGTCGCCGAGCCTGCCGCCGCTCGTGAAGGTCGGCGTGGACTTTGAAGTCAGCTGGCCCGAGGTTCTGCGGCCCAACGCCATCGAGCCGTTCTACGCGCACAAGCAGATGAACGCCAATGTCGCAGCACTGCGGCTCTTCCCGGGCGTGTCGCCCGAGGCGGTGCGCGCGTTCCTGGCGCCGCCGATTGCGGGCGTTGTGCTCGAGACCTTTGGCGCCGGCAACGCGCCAGACTCAAAGCCGGCCTTCCTCGATGCTCTTGCCGAGGCCAGCGCGCGCGGCGTCGTCATCGTCAATGTCACCCAGTGCCACCGCGGGAACGTGTCGGACCTGTACGCGACGGCGCGCGGACTGACCCGGGCCAAGGTTGTCCCGGGCCGCGACATGACGTCCGAGTGCGCGCTGACAAAGCTCAGCTACCTGCTTGGCCGCGGGCTCTCCCCAGAGCGGTGCCGGGAGCTGCTGGGCAGAAGCCTGCGCGGCGAGCTCACCATTGTGCAGTCGCAGGCACGCCCGATATTCTCCTCTGGCCAGGGGCGGTCGCACTCGTTTACACAGTTTGTGTCCCGTCAGATCCTGGACGAGACGCGCGTCAACGAGGCCGGCATTGAGCCCGCGCCGAGCAGCGCGCCGAGCAGCCGGCAGGTGCAGGCGCATGCGCACGCACAGGCACAGGCGCAAGCTCAGGCCCAGGCGCAGGAGGGCGGCCCGATGGCGCGCGAGACTGCAACGGAGCGGGCATCCATCTACCGGTCGTTCTCTCCGGTTCTCCTGTGCGCGTCGGCGGCAACGGGGGACCTCCAGGGCATGTACCTGCTCGAAGAGGCGTCGAACGGCAAGCTGGAGGCGACGTGCTATGACTACTCTGGGCAGACGCCGCTGCACAGCGCTGTGCGCGCCGGCCAGCTGCCCTGCGCCCGCTTCCTGCTGACACGCGGGGCCAGCGTACATGTGCTCAGCAGGCAGGGCCACACGCCGCTGTTTGCGGCCATCAGCTCCCGGCACCCCGAGATGGTGACTCTCCTTGTCCAGGCCGGCGCGCACTTTAGCGACGCCGAGATCCAGGACCTGATGCTCAGCCTGCAGAATGCGGTGACTCGCGGCGACATTGACTTTGTCAAGCTTGCTGTGCGGGCCGGGTTCGACGTCAACACCAGCGACCATGAAGGCCGGACCATCCTGTACTTTGCGGTAATTGCCATCCAGGTGGAGATTGTCGCCTACCTGCTGTCGCTACCCGAGGTCACCATCGAGCACTGGGACCAGTGGGGCTACAGCCCGATGGACTATGTGCTTCGCAAGCTCGATCTATGGAGCGAGCTCGGCACGCCGCACGAGGACAGGCTCAATGAGATGCAGCGCATCTGTAGCCTGTTTTCCCGGAATGCCGCTGTCGGCGATGCCGGCACGAGTCCATGAGCCCAGAGCGCGCCCTGCCTCCCAGCGCGCTGGCGACCATCCTCGTCCCCCCCTGCGCAGCAGCCGCCTGTCGAGTGCGCACTGGCGCGTGTGGCTTCGCTTGGCTGCCGGTCGGCGAACGCCAGCCTCTGGCCACTGGCCAAGCGAGCACTGGCAAGGCATTCAGCACGCCGGGAGTAGCGCCAGGCACATGTATAGCCTGCGCTCGGTGGCTGAAGCGGAAGCGCGGGTCACGTATGGCGCCAGGCCTTCCGACGCAGCAACGAACGCAATAGGGGGCAGACATCCGGCGCCAGGGGCTGGCCATTTGCCGCCAGTGTCGGCTGCAAGTGCGTTGTTCAGTATAGCCATTTGGCGTGGCAGGGCTGCCACAGTCCTCCCTCGGCGCGTGCCGCATGCGCCCGGGAATGTGCCCTCAGTTGACCGCCCAGACTGGTAGAGTTGCTTGAGGCTGATGATAAATACCGGCATGTATTCCGCCTGCTCGCCTGAGGACGGCATCGGATATCCTCCCTGCCGCACCCGCCATAGTGTCTGTCCATCCGCGCCCGCCGGCTGCTGCGCTCTCCAACGCTAGTGCTGCTTCTCTTTGCACCTTTTTCTATCTGCTAACACACACGACACTCGGCTGTCCTAATCGCGGCGTGCGCCTGGCCTGATATCACGCAACTTGCAGCGGACATGAGGCTCACCAAGACAGCAACCATTGCCATGCTGGCCGCCGGCTGCCTCGCAGCGCCACCGGCACCCAGCTTTTCGGGGCACGAGATGGTCGGCGAGCTGGCGTCGCTGGGCTCCGAGCACGCCGAGCGCAGGGCCGGGGACAACAGCGACCTGGCGTGGCAGTCCGTTCCCAACACGAAGCTGCCGCAGTCGGGTCAGAACAGTCCGTTCCACGCTACACCCTCGTATCCGCTGCGCGAGGGCGACAATCATGCCTCGTCCCCCGCCTCGTCCCCCGCCTCGTCCTC
>JANBOI010000066.1:0-23781 GCA_027595825.1 Coemansia biformis
CCACATGGCAGCCCTCTGGTGCGCCTTCTCCGCGCGCTTGCCAGGCCGCAAATGGCCAGCAGCTGTCCTGGGCCGCGCATCCCGCGGACCACCCAGCAGACCGGAGCGGTGCGCGCAGCAGCCCGTGGCGCGGGCCGCCCCTGGCCCATGGATGCCGGACCCTGCCACATTGCTCCGCTGTCCGTCCGTCCCCCTCTAGCAGAAGCCGCCATTGGCCCGGAGCCTGGCGCTGCGCAACCAGTCTTTCCACTCGGTACAGCCGGCCCGCGCGCACGGCGCACAGTACACACATGTTACATTTGCTGCTGACGAGAAGACACTCAGTATATATGGCTGCTTCCGCACCGCACGAGCAGAAACCCAAAGACGTCGTCGCGCTTGCTCAGGCCGTGGAACGAGCAGACCCTGCCGTTGCTCAACAGCATCTGCACGCCGTGCGATTTCCCGATGCCCGTGACGGACTTGCGGATGGCCACCACGGTGCTGAGCCGGTAGCAGGCCACGCTTGACCGGCGGCCGCCCATCATGCGCGATCGGCGGAACACAAACTGCTCCGGCGTGACAAACAGGGTGCCGTACCTGCCCTGATGGATGCACCGGAAGGCAAACAGCGAGTTGTGATCAAAACCATCCCCAGTCGTGCGCGCGTCCTTGCTCCGCAGCGAATTCAGCTTATTTGCCTCGTGGGTCAGCTCCAGGCTGCTGGTGCGCGTGATGTGCGGGGCGCTGCTGCCTGTGGGGCCGTGCTGCCGGTCGTCGGCCGGGGTGGGAGGCGTGTCGGTGGTGTCCGAGCCGGCAGACTGGCTGGTGTCGCTGGCGTTGCCACTGTCCTTTGTCTTTCTGGGCTGGAGTCCCAGCTCCCGCGCGACATCCTGGTACTCGGCGATCATGTTGTACGCGTCGTCCATCGAATGCCGTGCGCGGTGCTTGCGGCCGCCCTCCGTAGCGGCCAAGGACATGGCCCCGGACCTCTGCATCGTGGGCTTTGAGGGGGCCATATCGGGAACATTGCTGCTGCGCCTGCTCCCGTCGCCGCCGCCTTGTGAGCTCTTCTTTCGTCCCCGAAGGTGCGATGTGATGCCCTTGGCCCACGCAGACAGCGACCCCTTGCGTTCATAGGGCGCGCCGCTGCCGTCATCGCCGCCGCCGCCGTCATCGCCGCCTTTGGGAGGCGACTCTGCACCCAGTGTGTGTGGCGTGTTGGGCCCATCACCTGGTTGGCCATCCTGCGCCATATCCGCAACAGGAGACTCTGGATCCAGTCCCAGCTCACGCATATCGGCCGGCGGAGAGATGATGCAGTCCGCATCGAGCGTGCCAAAGCTGTTGATCGAAACAGGCCTTGGCGCGCGGCGCACAGGTAGACCACGGCTCTGGGCCCACTCGCGCTCCTCGCTCTCGCACATCACAGACATGAGGGGCGTGCCGTCGGCGCCACCCAGGCCCGTGTACTGGTCGTCGCCGCTGGCCGCCGTGTCGCTGTCGCGCAGCACGCTCTTTCCAAGCTGCTTCCCCATGGTAATGACGTTCGAGAGGCCGAGTTCGTCTGCCACGTCGTTGTTCATCAGGTCGAGCGTCGCCGACGACGCCGTCTGCAGGATCATGACCGGGAGACCGCGCTCTTTTGCCAGCGGATTTAGCGCATATGTCATATCGGCGGCGAGGACCCGTATGCCAGCCCACAGCTGCGCATGGAATGGCGGCTGTGGGCCGTCGGACTGCGCCAGGGCCTCTGGCGCGCCGCGCGCACGCTGGCTGGCTGGGTTGTAGAGCATCTCCACCGCAAGCTCGACGTCGCTCGGGCAGTGCCAGAGAAGCAGCTCGATGATCCACATCATCCGCCGGTAGCGCGGGTGCCTCAGCTGCAGCGGCGTCAGAAAGAAGAACTGGACGCCGGCGACCGCTCCAAGCAACTTTTGGAAGACGGCGGCCGGAAGAAGGTACGACGCGAGGCCCATGCATGCCAGCACGACCACCATCACCCGCGACGCCCACGGGCGCTTCCAAGTCGCGCAGTTTTTCATCCGCTCCATCCAGTCGGCCAAGTCCGAAAGCATAAAGTGGGCATGGGAGCCAAGCGTGTCGTTCCACATACCCCACATGTGGTTAGCGATGAGTCCCTTGGCAAGGGTGCCCGACGCCGCGTCCTGGAAGGCCTTGGCCGGGATGAGGCTGGTCTCGGGGCGCTCGAATCCAAGCCAGTCGTATGCCTGGCTGGGGCGCAGGCGGTGGTAGATGACGATGAACGCCGGCGCCAGACACAGGCACAGGGCAATCATGTCGTGGTAGAGCAGAAAGAAGTAGGCTGCGCACCACCACAGCGAGACCCTTGGCTTGTCCCAGCGCGCCAGCTCGAGCAGCCACACGAGGAACCGCTGGTACGGCGCCGACACCCCGACGAGCCGGTGGAGCGTGGTGAGGACGCGGTCGAGCTTGCATGGGTCGGTGACGCTGTGGCGAAAGTCGACTTTGTAGCTGAGCTGGGTGTCGGCATAGTGCTGAGCCAGGTCGCACGCATACCCGATGTAGTTGGCCGTGCCGTCTGGTCGGCGATAGTCGGCAATGTCTGGGAGCGGGGCGTCCTTCTGGATGCCCACCCGCGCTTCGCTCACTTGGCCCTTCAGTACCCCAAACGCCTGCTTGCGCATGCGGGTTTTGTTCGCCTTCTGGCTGGCCGCGTCTGGCTCGTTGCAGCCGGAGACATTGGCGTACCCGATCTGGTTGCTGAACAGGGTTGAGAACGGCCGCTCGCCCATGCGCAGCTGATCGAATACCCACGGCAGGCTGTGCACGACCTGCTCCTCCGGCTCCAGAGGCATGTTGGGCCGGGGCGGGCCATCGCTGGCGCTCTCGGGCGCCGCCGCCGGCCCGTCCTGCGCGCCATGGGTCCACATCCCCGGCGCCGGCTCGCTCATGTACTGCGAAGTGAATGTGGCCGCAGGCTTCAACACTGGCTGCCGGGTGCTGCGGCCGCCGCCCTCGTCGCCAGACCCGCAGGCCCCGTCCGAGTCGTCGCTCAGCATGAACGCTGCGCGCTGCGGCTCCTCCTTGATGCCGGTTGCGCGCGACTCTGGCGACTCCTCGTCGCCAGAGGCTCGGCGGCTGTGCTCCTGCGACACAGGCTTCAGGCTCGACTGGGACGACCGGCGGAAGAGGCCCTCCAGGACATCCTTTACGCTCCCGCTGCTGTGGCGCCGGTGGTGGGTGCGGCGTGCTGTCGAGTCGCCGGGCTGCCGCGGCAGGGCTGCGTCTGCCTGCTCCATGCGGCGGGTTCCAGCTGGCTGAGCTGGATGGGCTGTGCTGTGCTGCTGGCGCGCCGGCGCACGGACTGGTGGCAAAAAATCAGAGTGAGCTGCGAGAAACGGGGGACGGGGCTGGGAAGAGGAAGAAGGGGCGGGGGTGCTTGGTCCAAAGATTCTCGTGCACAAAAGCCACCATGCAGGACTCGCGGCGCAGGGTCGGCGCAGGGTCGGCGCCTGTCTGGACTTGCGCAAACACAAGAGTCTGGGACAGCTGGCTGCATGATCGGGCGCAGCCGCGTGGCTGGTGCGCCCGAGCGCGATCAATAGCTGACGTCATGGACGGCGCAGTTTCGCGGCGAGCCTACGACCCACGCGTCGGCCTCGGCGGCCGGGGGCACGCGCCGGGCGGCCTTGAGGCGCGCGAGAAGCCAGGCGTAGCGCGTCTGCTTGCGCTGGAGGACGGCGTGGAACGCGTGCGCGCCAAGCCAGCGCACCACGTCGGGCGCAATGCTCCTCACGCGGCACCTGGACTTGAGCGCGATGTATGCCATTGCCAGCATGTCTTCAACGACGCTGGCGAGGAAGGGCTGGTTGCTGGCGCAGATGCCCAGGCGCAGGCAAATGACGTGGAACTTTTTCGCGCAGAGAACAAAGTTCTGGTACAGGTTCAGCAGCACCGTGCCCCGCGAGTTGAGGCCGCCGCCCACGTACAGCGGGATGATCTTGAGCTGCACGGCGGTCAGCAGCTTCTGCCGCAGCACCTGGCCGGCCTCCCGCCTGAGGGCGATTGCGAGGAACGAGCCCAGGCGCGCCGGCGGTGCTAGGCGCGAATAGTCGACCATGGCGTTGAGGCTGCGCTCGTCGATGAGCATCCCGCACCACGGGAAGCCGGGGCCGTCGGTCTGCCGCGCGCGCAGGCCACCCACCGTGAGCGCAAAGTTGGCCAGGGTCTTGGCCGCGTTCAGCTCGCATCCGCGCGCGCGGAAGGCCTGGCGCATGCGATCGACAATGGCAACGACCTGCGCCTGCTCCCGGGACACGACCAGGATGTCGTCGATGAGGCGCATGACGAGCGTCGACCGCGTGTCGATGATGGGCGCCAGGTGCTCGCGCTCGAGCTGGCCGTAAAAGAAGTTGCACAGGAGCGCAGACAGCATCGACCCCTGCGGAATGCCGCGCACCGGGCGCAGCAGCCTCGACTGCAGCCGCACTGTGCTCTGCTGGAGGTGCTCGCTGATGAGCGCGAACATTGCGTCCGTGTGGATGTAAGTCGTCGCCGACTGGTCGCCAACGATCAGGTCTTTGCGCCGCGCCGCGAGTTCGCGTGCAAGGCCGCGGAACTCGACCAGGCCCCCGGCCGGTTGTCCGTGCCTGGCGTATGTCGGCCGGGGGCGGTTGAGCGACGGCAAGAGCGACCAGTACTTTTGCACCGCCATCTCCTCGTCCGGTAGGCAGGCTCGCAGCTGTGCCAGCAGCTGCGCCTGTGGAATCGTGTCGTAGGCACGCGCAATGTCCAGCTTGGCGATGTATAGCCGCGCATCGCCGAGGCCTGCTGTGCCGCCGAGGCCCGTTGTGTCGCCGATGCCCGCTGTGTCGCCGAGGCCCGCTGTGTCGCCGATCGTGCGCTTGAATGCCATCAGCCGTGCGTGCACGTCATCTGGTCCGCATATCGCAGTTCCAAACAGCTCCGGGCACCTGCGCTGCCAGGGCCGCAGCGCCGCCAGTATGTCCGCCATACGCTTGTTTGTCGACACAACTGGCCGCTCAACAAAACCGCGCGGCGCGCTGCCAGCCGGTCCAGCCGGCCCGCGTCGGACCACATACGACCTCTTCATGTTGACTATTGCGCGGAAGCCCTGCTCCTTGGGCAACAGGCGCATCCGCGAGTGGCCAAGCGTCCGGCGCGCGTCGACCGCCGCGGCTTCGGCGCTGGTTCGTTGCACGTACATGCCTGACTTTTCCAGCTCGCGCCAGGCGTCGCGCGCAAGCGTTCGCCACACGTCGTTGCGGAAGTAGTACAGCTGGTAGCGACTCGGCGAGCCCTCCGTGACGTAAAAGTACTTTCTGACGATCCGCGCCGCGAACTCTGACAGAACCCAGCGGACCATGCTCGCGTAGATGTCCATCGCGCGCGGGTGCTGCAGGTCGAGCCATGTCGCAGCCTCGCCCAGCCGGAAGCGTTGCACCACCTCGTGCAACGACGGCTCCTCGAACCGGCTGGCCGTGACCAGCTGGCGCAAGGCTGCATACAGCCGGCGGTGGTTGCGCTTGCCGCCGACAAGGTCGCGCGGAACAACGCTGCGGACGCAGTGCTGCAGAAATGCAAACACATCCGTGGTCGAGCACGCCTGGTCGAGAGGACCCGGCGCCTCCGCATCGCCCGATCGCGGCTGCTCCATCTGCTGCCGCTGCTGCCACGGAGCTGGACACAGCCGGAACAGGTGGTGTCGATAGTTGAACTTGCGATGTAGCCTGAGCATCCTGTCGGCCAGGGCCAGCACCCCGGCGGGGGGCGCCGCGGCATAGTGTCGCACCTTGGCGAAAATGTGCTGCACCAGCGCTTGTCCCGACGCGTGCTGGTTCAGCGGGAAGCTTGGTGGCAGGCTCCAGTCGAGCGTCGGCCGCAGCGGCGGCGCAGCAAATAGCATTCTCCCGCGGGCAATAGGGATGGATGCCAGCGCCAGCGGCGGCTCGCCAGCGCAGCTGGGCTGGCCTCCGCCGTCAACACTCGAGCGCGCCGCGTGCATCGACATCTTTCGAACTTTGCGGGCGCGGGGGTTGCCTGCCTCGCCGTCATCGTCCAGATCCGGGCCTACGCCGCTATCCTCCGGGCCTACACTGCTATCCTCCAGGTCCGTGCCACCTCGCTTTCGCTTGGCGCCTGCGACACCCGGCAGCCGAAAGGGCCGAGCCGTGGCCTCTTGGATCTTCTTGTGCTGTGGCATTGGTGTGTTGGCCAGCGGGATCCCGCTGATCTGGCAGTACCCGCCGTTCGGCAGCGGGAGGAATATAGACGTGCAAAGCAGGAGGTGCGCCATGGCCTCCGTGCCCGTCCTGTTCAGAAGCTGCGTCCACCATCGCTTGCCCAGCTCCACGACTGACGAGTTGACAAAGTGGTTTGCAACACTCGAATCGCCGCCAACGCAGTTCATCCCGCCGTCACGGCGAAGCTCGTAGCCCATCGCGAGCATGTTCCTACCAAGCCGGCTCAAGAGGCCGCCGCTGCCGCCGCCGCCATTGCTGAGCGAGTCCCGCCTGAGCATCTTCGTGATGACCTTGAGCACTGTGTCGGGCAGCCGCTCCGCGGGTTCGTAGAACGCGATCCTGCTGCTGATCGGGCCGTGGCCGACCATGGTCGTCCGAAGGAGCTGCTTGTAGGCCTCTTGGTCGTCGTCCCGCTCACATCGACCGCCCTCAACCAGCGCATCCATGTATGTGCCCAGCGTCGAGACGTTGGAGAAGAAGGCGGCAAGGAGCGTTGGCTTGCCGGCCTTGGCGCCACGCCGCTTGGCGCCGGCCGGCGGGCATACCAGAGTTTCGGTCTGCGCACCTCTGCGCTCAGGGCCGCGCTGCATGAGCGCGGGAAGGCGGGCGCCCGGGAGGCGCAAGACGTGCTTCTGCAGGGCCGAGCGAGGCAAACGGGGACGCTGGACGGCCTCACAGCCCAGCGGCGACAGAAGCTGGCTGGTTGGCTTTGGACGGGGAGCATCTGGTATGGGCAGTAGGACCCGTCGGACTCGTCCCTAGCTCGCCAGCTGGCTTGGACAGCATCCTCACTGCAGCGGATTTCACGGGCGGAAGCTGCATCCCAGTGGGAGGTAGCGTGGATGGAGCACGGCCCTGGTGGCATGTCCTTGCCACGCAATGATCCACACATTGCATGTCCTGATGCAGATGTTACCAGCGCCCCTCACCCCCGCTTCTGCCCCCACATGTCCTTGGTATATGTGAAACCGCCGCCACTGCCTCTCCAAACTCTTCGAGAAAGCCATCTTGTGGGCTTGTATATTCTGGTCATTGACACAGACGTCTACTACAAAGTGCACTATGCCTCTGGGCTGTCAAAGATGGCGGCGCAAAACTCGCCGATCGGACGCGGGAGCCAGGTCGACGACAGGCTCTCGTGATAGCCAAGGTGGCCGCCAAACTGCGTGGTGGCGAGTATCAGGTGCGGATTAGAGCGGAACGCGCTACGGGGGATGGTGTCCTCCGGACACACCGGGTCGTCCAGCGAGGAGATGGCCAAGAGGGGGATGCGGATGCGCGGCAGGAACTGGGCGCAACTGCACTGCGTGTAGTAGTCGACGCTGTCCGTGTAGCCAAACACCCGCGCCGTGATCAGGTCGTCAAACTGGCGGATTCGGGTGATCTTTGCAATGGCCGCGTGGTCGAGCCGGACCGGCCCGGAATCGATCGCCTTCCGGTGGCGGTGGAACAGGCGCATCAGGCCGAGGAGCATGGCTGGCGTGTACAAGTACTTGTTGCGGATCGAGGGCCGGTCTATTGCGTCTGACGCCGCCAGCAGGTCGTACGGGTTGCACACGGAGATGGCGGCCTTCAGCGGGCATGCCTCACCCTGCTCGCCGACGTACTTTGTGACCAGGTTTGCGCCTAACGAGTAGCCGACGCCGACCAGCGCAGAGCTGGGGAAACGCCGGTGGACGTGCTCGACAGCAAACCCGTAGTCGGCGGTGAGACCGCCGTTATACAGCACATGCGTCGTGAGCCGGACACCGGCGCAGCCGCGATAGTTGACAACGACGGTGCGGAAGTGGTAGGGCGCGGCGGTGAGGTGCCTCACCGCCAGCTGGACATACGTCTCATGGCTCCCCCCGGACAGGCCGTGCGACAGCACCACGATCGGGCGGTCGTCCTCGGGCATCTGCGCAAACGGCGGCGACCAGTCAAGCCCAATGGTGCCGCCGTCCTCCGTGGTGATGAGCTCGCGCTCGTACTCCACGAAGCGCGCCCGCCTGAGCCCCTCGCACACGCCGTTGTAGCAGGTCTGCATGTCGGCGGTTGGCAGCGCCACCGCAGGCACGAAGCGGGCCGCCTTTGGGTCGGCTAGCGACGGGCACCTGGCGGCGATGATGTCGAGCAGCGAGCCACGGTCGCCGACGGCGGCCGTCTGCGGCGCGTGTACCAGCTCCACGCCGCTCCGGTCGACCACGCGCTTGCGGACAATGACCGCGCTGCCCGCGGCGAGGACCCCCGCCGCGAAAAGAGGATTAGAGAACATAAACGGCAGAGAGTGAGAGAGGGAGAAAAGGGTGGGGAGAAGCGGAAGAGAGATGCAAAGTCTCGGCCATACGTGGTGAGGGGCAGTGCTGGGCGTCGTCCGGCCAGAAGCCACCGGCGCTGGGGGTGGATGGCGGAGGCGTCAAGGTACTTTGGGTGTGGCTGGCATGCTGCTGTGTGCATTGCGTACTACTCATACGAACTGGTCAGCTCTGCCGTTCCGTTCTGCCTCCACCGACCGACGCCAGCCACACCCTACTACCATGTCAGCATGGCGTCAATGAACCTGACGAGCTGGCGCGGGAGCCAGGGCGTGAGCCTGCTCCCTTCAAAGAACGCCAGGTGTCCGCCGTAGCGGGTGACCGCCAGCACCAGGTTCGGGTTGCTCTCGATCTCGGCAAATGGGATGGCCTGCCTGCAGCACATGGGGTCGTCGAGCGCGTTGATGAACAACATCGGTATCTTTATGCTCTTGAGGAACCGTGTGGAGCTGCCTCTCACGTGCATATCCTTTGCCGACTCATAGCCAAAGACCTTGGCCGTGTACTTGTCGTTGAACTCGCTAATGTTGCGCGCGGCCCGGATGGAGTCTGCATCGAGGCCCAAGTCGCTGGCCATGATGACCTTTTCGTTGCTCGCGAACAGCGAGACGAGGGACCGGGTGAGCGCGGCGCCGTACAGGCAGCGGTTCCGCAGGGAGGGGGCGCACAGGCTCCTGACGGTCATGTCAATGTCGAACGGATTGCATACGGATGCCGCAGCGACAAACCGGCAGCCGTCGCCCTCCTCGCCAACGTACTTTGTCAGGATGTTGGCGCCCAGCGAGAAGCCGATGCCAACCAGCGGCACGTCTGGCATCCGCTTGCTGATGTGCGCGACAAACTCGCGTAGGTCGTCGGTGTGGCCGCAGTGGAACCCCTTGGGCGTGACGAGGTCGACGCCGTTGCAGCCGCGGCTCTGCAGCACCACCGCCTGGCACCCGGGCAGCTGCTTGGCCAGGCAGTGGATGAACGACCGCGCGTAGTAGTCAAAACTGGTCCCGGCAGTCCCCGGCACCAGGATCACCAGCGGGGCTCCCGCCTCTGGATGCCGCCGCGGCCGCGCCCAGTCGACCGCTGCTCTGCCGCCGTCCTCAAACACGAACACCTCCCGCTCATACTCGACGGGGCAGTCTGCGGGCTTGAAGTGTTGAGTGTAGAGGTAGATGGTCTGGATGTCGCCCTGAGGAAGGAGCCACGACGGGACGTAGGACGCCTGGGCCGGGTTGGCGAGCGTCGGACACCTGGCCTTGAGCTGCTCAACCAGCGTGGTAGTCCCTCGCCGCGGCTGTTTGTCTGCGGGCGCGTGGGTCAGCTTCACGCCAAACCACGCCTTGGGCGACAGGTAGTTCATCGGGCGGCGGCCTTGCGCGCAGAGTTGTAGCTGTGTCTGGTGCGGGTCTGGCGTAGGTCGTCGAGCTGAAGTGAATGAATCCTCCCGAGGAACAGAAGGGGGCTAGCGCGGCCCACCGGCCTCAAGTACCGGCCAGCTGGCTTGCCGGCTGGCTGTCTGACCGGCTGGCGGGCGGGCGGGCGGGCTGGCTGGCGGGCGGGCGGGCGGACTGGCTGGCGGGCGGGGTGTACCAGCTGGACCTGGTGGCAGGGGGATCGCCACAACAAGCAAACAGATGGACAGCAGGTCAGGTGTATGGATACGAACGAGTGTTACTCGGCACGCAGGACAGAGGCAGGCGCGACGCGAGGCCCAGGCAGAATCGCGGCAGATCGGAGCGGCAAGGCGCGCAGTCAATACGACATTCCCTTTATACTGGAGATGCATGCTGTGTCTGTGGCGCTCTACTGCAAACGGGCGGCTCTAGCTGCGCAGGCGCTGCAGGCAGTGGCGGCAGCAGCCACCGGCGACGGCGACACCCGCCGGCCTCACAGCCGCCTCGCGCCGAAACGACAGGCCCCCCCGCAAGGACGACGGCGGCGCAGCCATGCCTCTGGCTGGGGCCGTGTGCCCGTCGGCACCGCCACGGTCCCTGGCTTGCTGCGAAATTTGCCCAGCTGCTGCAGCGCGGATTGCGCCACCGCGCCTCCCCAATGCGCCTCCAGCGCCAAGAGTTCCCATGCCGCCAGCGCGCCAGCATCTATTTGGTGGTCCGCCCAGCCATTAGCCGGCCCGCCAGCCAAAGGCCAGGCGCAGGGAGCGGCTCCCGCCACCCGGGTGCCCCGGCTAATCTGCAATGTACCGCCGCTAGGGTGGTTACCGGAAGGGGTGGGTACCTCACCAAATAAAAGAAAGCTGGCGCCAGGCGCCGGGAATGATGCAAGGATGCCCAGTCCTTGCCGCTGGGGGGGTCACTGGCGCTATGTTGCACTGCCGCGGGACGACGGTCCTGTGCTCGCAAGCATGGCCTGGAAGAACTGCGCCACCGGATGCTCGATCCACGACTTTGGCAAGACGCCGCCTATATATCCGATGTGCCCGCCGTCGTCCGTGAGCGCCAGGACCAGGAACGGATTGCGCCTAAACTCCTCGAATGGAATCAGGGGCTGGATGCAGATGGGGTCGTCCAGGGAGTTGAGGAACAGCATCGGGATCCGGATGTTGCGCAGGTGTGCCTGGCAGCTCGTATCGTCTAGAAGGTGCTTGGCCGAGCTGTATCCAAAGGCCTTGCGCGTCATCTCCTCGGTGAACTCCATGATGCTTGACGCCCGGGCAATCCTTTTGGCGTTGTATCCCACGGGTGCACAGAGAATGGCGTCCTTGTTGTTCTTGAAGGCCGTCTTGAGAAAGTTGAGAATGGCAATGTCGTAGACTCGGGTGCAGCTGAGCCACTGCGCGTCCAGGTGCTGGATGACCCTGTACATGTCATACGGGTTGCCTACAGAGATGGCCGCAGTAAGCAGGCACTGGTCTCCCTCCTCGCCCACGTACTTTGTCATGATGTTGGCGCCCAGCGAGAAGGACAGCCCAAGCAGCGGGCACTGCGGAAGGCGCCTGCGGATGTCGGCAACAACCTCACGGTAGTCTGTCGTGAGCCCGCAGTGGAACGGCAGCGGCGTTGTCAGCCGTGACCCCGCGCCTACATCGCTTGCGCCAGATCAACGGGCCGGCACACCTCAGCGCGCCTTTAGCATGCTGCTCATGTCGTAGTGTCTGTGGCCCAGGCCGCGTGCTCACTTACACCCACGGCTGTGGACGACAACGACGCTGTACTCCAGCCGGGCTAGCTCCTCGTAGCACTTGCGCACGTAAAAGTCGCAGCTGGTGCCGGTGACACCCGAGACCACGGCCACGATTGGCCGCTCGGCGTGGTTCTGGCACAGCGCCCAGTCCAGGGCAACGGTGCCGCCGTCGGAAAGCCGAAAGACCTCGCGCGTGAACCGGGGGCTCAGCAGGCTCAGCGCGTAGTACACGTAGTATCCGAGGAACGCATACACCGTCTGCGCGTGGCCACCCGGGACAAACGGCGACTGCCGGAACGTCGCGCTGTCCGCGAGGCTCGGGCACTGCTCCCGCACGACATCCGCGAGTCGCTTCTTTGACCCGCCGCCCAGGCCCGGGCAGACGCCCTCTGCGTGGACAAGGGTCACTTTTTTCATGGTGCGCGGCGATGGGTGGTAAGGTACAGGCGGGGCAACAGGACAGGATACTCGAGCATGTGGAGGAGAGCCGTGCCACGCGCGCCCTGCCCGTCGCCCTCCCTTCCCCACCTCGCGCCCGCCTCGCGCAGGCAGGGCCGCCAGCCCTGCTACTGAGGTATCTGGCCCTGACCGTAGTAGCCATGTAGTGTGTGGCGGCAGGCAATATGTGTGCATGCAGTAGGGCCGACCGGCAGCCAGGCAGCCTGGCCCGCCGGCTCGGTTCTGCTTGCTGGGGCGCCTGCCTGATCGCAATCGCGATTGCGCAGGCCGCCCGCACGTGCCAGGAGAGGAACTGAGTCACACCGCCCCCGGAAACCGGCTTCAGGGGCGCGCTCCCCTTTCCTTTCTGGGGTCGCCTGCGCCCCGCCGCTCCTCTCGTCCCCAGTGTCAATTTCGCCCTCTTTCCACCGTGAGATACTGACACTGTACAACGCAAGCCGTGCTGCGCGCAATCCGCACCATCCCCCTCTTTTCCCTGCCGATTCGCGCGCAATGGACGATCTCGCCGTGACGTTTGAGGCGCTCGGGCTCAACCCCCAGAAGGCCAAGGAGGCGGCCGGAAACAAGAAGATCGCGCCGGTCCTGGAGGGCCTGATTGCAGCCACCGGGCAGTCGGCCTTCAGCAAGTCCGCGGGCATGCTGCTCTACGCGCTGGCCACCACGGCGGCCAAGGAGGCGACACCGCATGCCGACTATGTTGCTCGTGCCATCTGCAGCGGCCGCATCGCATCCACCGAGCAGCTGGCGGCAGCCACAAAGTTCTGCCGCGCCAAGGACCCGGCGGCCGACGAAAGCGCCTTTGACGCCGCGTGCGGCGTTGGCGTTTCCGTGGCCGACGAGGAGGTTGCCGCGAGCGTGCGAAACGTGCTCGACACGCTCAGGGACGCGCTGCTGGCCGAGCGCTACCGCGGGCAGGGCAAGGCGCTGGGCGCGGTCAAGAAGCACCCCGCGCTGCGGTGGGCCGATTCGGGCAAAGTGAAGGCCGAGTTTGACGCACAGATCCTCGCGCTCCTCGGCCCCAAGGACGAGCGCGACGACCCGGCGCAGCTAAAGAAGGCAGCAGCCAAGAAGCCGGAGCCCGCCGCCGCCTCTGCTGCTGCTGCCGC
This sequence comes from Coemansia biformis, assembly GCA_027595825.1. Lineage (NCBI taxonomy): Eukaryota > Fungi > Kickxellomycota > Kickxellomycetes > Kickxellales > Kickxellaceae > Coemansia > Coemansia biformis. Next base: position 13,219 of record JANBOI010000066.1, read on the forward strand.
TGCCAAGGGCTGGGAGCCGGCATCGCTGGAGAGCATGCTGGGCACGGGCGACATCAGCCGCCTGCACAAGCCCGGCGAGAACCCCCAGATCAAGCCCGAGCTGACAGCGGCGCATCTGAAGGCCACCGGCGGCAGGGTCATTACGCGGTTTCCGCCCGAGCCCAACGGGCTCCTCCACATCGGGCACGCCAAGGCCATCAACGTCAACTTTGGGTATGCCGCGACGCATGGAGGCACGTGCAACCTGCGCTACGACGACACGAACCCCACGACCGAGGAGCAGGAGTACGTGGAGTCGATCCTCGATACCGTCCGCTGGCTGGGCTTCGAGCCCGACAAGATTCTCTACTCGTCAGACTACTTCCAGCAGCTGTACGAGCTTGCGGTGGAGCTCACCGAGCGGGGCCTGGCGTATGTCTGCCACTGCACAGGCGAGGAGATCAACGAACAGCGCGGCGGGGAAGACAACAGGGGGAAGCGCTTTGCCTGCCCACACCGCGACCGCCCGGTCGCCGAGTCGCTGGCCGAGTTCCAAAAGATGAAGGACGGCCGGTACGGCGAGAGCGAGGCCATCCTGCGCATGAAAATGGACCTGGAGGACGGCAACACGCAGATGTGGGACCTGGTTGCCTACCGCGTCATGTTTGCCAGCCACCACCGCACGGGCACCGCGTGGTGCATCTATCCGACGTATGACTTTACGCACTGCCTGTGCGACTCGTTTGAGAACATCACGCACTCGCTGTGCACCCGGGAATTCTACCTGTCGCGCCAGTCGTACTACTGGCTCTGCGACGCGCTCGAGGTGTACAAGCCGGTGCAGTGGGAGTACGGGCGCCTGAGGGTGACGAACACGCTGCTGTCAAAGCGCAAGCTGCTAAAGATAGTCGACGAGGGAGTTGTCGCGGCGCTGGACGACCCCCGCTTGTACACGCTGCCTGCGCTGCGCCGGCGCGGCGTGCCGCCCCAGGCCATCAACGCCTTTGCCCGGGAGCTGGGTGTCACCACCTCTGACACGACTATTGACGTTGGGCGCCTGGAGAACCACATCCGCGACTCGCTGAACGAGATTGCGCCGCGCATCATGGCCGCGGTCCGCCCCGTCAGAGTCGTGCTCGAGAACCTGCCCGCCGACCATCTCGAGGAGATCGAGCTGATGTACATTCCCCGCGACGAGTCGCTGGGCAAGCGCCGCGTGCCGTTCACGCGCGCGCTGTATATTGACGCGTCCGACTTCCGCGAGGTCGACTCGGCCGACTACTACCGCCTCGCGCCGGGCAAGACCGTTGGCCTCCACGGCGTGGCGCACCCGATTACGTGCACGTCGGTGCGTAGGGACGCGGCGGGCGCGGTCACTGAGCTGGTCTGCCGCTACGAGAGCGCGGGCGGGTGCCCAAAGCCCAAGACGTTCATCCAGTGGGTCGCCGACTGCCCGGAGCGCGGGTCCCCGGTGCGCCTGGATGAGATGCGCATCTACAATCAGCTGTTCAAGCACTCCAACCCCGAGGACAAGAACGCTGTGCCCGGCGGCTGGCTCGCGGACGCGGATCGCGAGTCACTCGAGGTGGCCCGGGGCGCCATTGCGGACGTCGGTCTCTGGGATGTCATCAGACGGCACGCTGCGACCGACGCTGGAGCCAAAGAACTGCGCAGTGGCAGCTACGAGGGCATCCGCCTCCAGTTCATGCGCATCGGCTACTTCACGCTGGACAGAGACACCGTCCTGCCCGCCGCCGCGCTCGCAGGCGACTGCACCGAGGGCACCAAGTTCGTGCTGAACCGCATCGTCACGCTGAAGGAGGACTCCAAGAAAGAGGCCGGCCAGGCTCCCTGAGCAGCGGCTGCTGCAGCCGGTCGGCCGTGCAACCATTGCGCGGCCAGCGCAGTGTCGACGCCGAGAGAAAGTAGTAGATGCATTGCAGCGAGGCGCCTGACTAAGAAACCAAAGATATCAAAGATTGACATGCTGAAGGCTACGTGGCCCATCATGGGCTCTACCTGAGACCCCTGCGCTGTTCTATGGTGTGGCGGCATCCGGGAGGACCTGGTGGGTCTTCGCACCGGGCTGCAGAGGTGCCAGCCGGGATCAGGTTGAGCATGTGTACAGTGGTCACAAGCGGAGCCCATAAAGGGACAGTTGGTCAAACGATTTGTGTGTTATTATTGATTAGTCGGTACACTGGATCCAATAACCAACCTACGGATCGGTCCGTAAGCTAGGTCTTCCCTATCTACGAATACGGTTCTGTCCGCCCAGTCCAGTACAGCCGGCCCAGGGCCCGCTGATATCCCAGCCGTTCACGCGGCCATGCTTGTCCTTGTGAAGCTCTGGAACCGGTGCGCCGAGCGGCGGCCGCTGCTGACGCTGTCGCTCACCAACGGAGCCATGGCCGGCGTGGGCGATGCCATTGCGCAGCGCCTGGCCCCGGCCCCGGCCCCGGCGTACGACCCCTGGCGCACGGCGCGTTTCGTGACGTATGGCTGCCTGTTTGGCCCGGTTGCGTTCAGGTGGTACTCGCTGCTGGACCGCAAGTTCCCGCTCCCGGCGGCGACAGCGGCGGCGGCGACAGCCAGGGCGCTCGCCATCGGCAAGCGCGTGGCCGCCGACCAGGTCGCATTTGCGCCCGTTGCAGTTGCGGCATTCTTTGCGGTGATGGGCGCGCTGGAGCAGAGAACGCCTGCCGAGATCGGCGCCAGCTTCCGCGAAAAGTACCCGGCGGCGCTCGCAGGGAACTATGTGCTGTGGCCCGCTGCGCAGCTCGTCAACTTTAGCCTCGTCCCGCTGGTGTACCGCGTCCCGTTCTCGAGCCTCGTCAGCATCGTTTGGAACACATACTTGAGCACAGTTACCAACCGGCGGAGCATGGGATCGGGGCGCGCGGAGGACCGCGTGTCCGCCGATCGCCACTGAGCAGCTCTCCGCGCATCGTCCGGCGACCTGGCCGTTGGGGAGGGGGCGCTCCTCGCGTGGTCTCCTTCCAGCCCAGCGGACTCGCCACTGCCATCTGCCAGCCCTTGCTCGCCTTCGCCGCTTCTCTTGACTGTACTTTTGTGGGGCTCGGACAACACGTCACTGCTGGAGGCGGCTGGTCGCTACCGGGAGACGGGGAGATCGCGGCCAGATGACTCCCGCCAGGCGGCTGGCGGCGCTCGCACTGTTCAGCGGCAGTGTATCGGCGACCGGCGACGCCATTGCGCAGGGCCTCGATGCGTGGGCGCGGGACGGCGCTGCGCAGCGCGGCGACTACGACCGCACACGCACCCTGCGCTACTTTGTGTACGGTGCGGCCTTTGCGCCGATATCGGTCCGCTGGCACGCCTTCCTCAACGCCCGCTTCCCGCTACAGGCCCCGGCGACGGCAGCGCGGCCACTGCGGAGCACTGCCGCTGCGGTCCTCAAGCGCATCGTGGCCGACCAGGCGGCCTTTGCGCCGTTTGCCTGTGGAGCATTTGTCGTGGGCATGGGCGCGCTGGAGGGGCTTGGCTTGGGCGAGCTGCTGGAGCGCATGCGCGAGCGGTACCCACGGATCCTGCTTGCCGGGTACTGCGTGTGGCCGGCGGCGCAGCTCGTCAACTTTAGCGTCGTGCCGCTGGCATACCGGGTGCCATTCGGGAGCACCGTAGGCCTGTTCTGGAACACTTATCTCAGCTGGACGAGCGCCCGTCTGGAGCGCGCGCGCCGACCCGCGCCGCAGACGCAGGCACATGCCCCGGCTCAGGCGGCGCGCGTGGATACGCCCGTGAACGGCGGGCCTGCTGCTTGAGATGAGCGCGATGGGGAACAAAGCACTACGTGCAAACCACACAAGTAAAGGCGAGAAAGACCTAGTGAGCGGGCGCTGGATCGGCCTACATGAGGTTGACGTTCGCGTACGGGAAGACGTCGTGCTCCAGCAGCCTCTTGTCGTCGGTGTCAAAGTGGAACGGCGTGTAGCACTTTTCGCAAAAGTAGCACGGGCTCATGCCGCTGTGGAAGTCGTTTTTGGTGACGTACTGCGCCGGGTACGCCGAGCACATGCGGCACTTGTGCCTCATATGTCTGGTGCGGAAGATCTGCTTCGGGTAGGCCTCGACGTTCTGGTCGTCCTTCGGGCCCAGCAGGCGGAGATCGGTGAACATCATGATGTGCTCGCAGTCGCCCTGGTGGACGAACGTGTACGGCTGCTTCAGGCGGATCGACAAGTCCAGGAAGCGCGCGCCGTCCATCAGGCGCGACTGCAGCCCACGTAGCTTTGGGTTCTTCTCCTGGCGCTCGGGGTCGCTCGCCCACTCCATGATAACGCGGCTGTAGTCCGTGGCTGTCGGCGACCGCATGTCGTTGTAGAAGGTCTTTTCGATGAAGAAGTAGCTCGAGCTCACCTTGCGGTCCTTTGTGTTTTCGATCTTTTCGTCGCGGTGCGAGACGAGAAAGTCCGAGATGCAGTAGAAGACGTCGCGCAAGACGGTGAGGCTCTGCGAGCCGAGAACCAGGTACTCTTCCATCTTGGCCGTGGACGACCGCGTGTTGTAGAAGCACACGCTGAGGATGACTTCGTCGTCGGCCACGGGCGTGGCAACTGGGGCGGGCGCGTCGTCCGCTGCAGGCGCCGGCACAACGCGGTTGGTCATAAAGTTGACCTCCAGGCGGTACTTGGGCGGGACCATGCGGCGGTTGGCCTTGCGCAACGCGGCCAGCGTGGACTCGTCGAGGTGGGTCTTTACATTGCGGAATCTGCTTTCAAGCTCCGAAACCTCGGTGGGCTCCTCGACGCGGACGCGCTGCTTGGTCACCCGCTCCATGGTCTCCTCGACGTCGTCGCTTCGAGAAAAGCCGCTTTTTGCAATGGCTGCCTTCAGCATATCCTCGGTTATCCCTTGCGGGAGCTCCGCCAGCGGCGTGTGCAGCATGACCTCCTCGCGGTTCTTGGTCGAGTTGCTGCCAACCGACATGTTCCGGGCGGGTCTTGCACGCGCCCTGCCCTCCTCCGCGTACTCGCCATCACTCGGGTGGTCGTCGCTGTACAAGTCGTCGTCATCATCGCCGACACCGCTGAGGTCACATCCGTCGCCGGCACCGCCGAAACCGCCGAAACCATCCCCGTCGCCGCCGCTGCCCTGGTCCCCAGCTGGCGACGCATCGGCCGGTAGCAGCTCGGCGCTATTGTCAGCGCGGGCACCCTGCGAGTCCGAGTCTCTGCCCTTCCCTGCGTCCTCGGCGTTTGGGACATCGCCGGCGGCCCGCTGCCCGCCGGCGGTCGCGCTTGCAAGTCGGGCCAGCGCGTCCTCCACCGTTTCGGTATCGACATCCATGGCCTGCGCGCCCAGCTCCGCGCCGTCCTGGTCGACATCCACCGCCAAAAGCATACTGGCATCGCCAAAGTCGCCGTTTCCAGCGACGGCAGCCGTGACCCTAGCAGGATCGGAGCCCTGCTCATAGCCACCAAGCAGCCCCTCGCCCGTGCCGGGGTATCCGAGCCCATTCGCGTCGTGGCCGGCCTGTCCCGGCTGGTGTTGGATATTGCGTCCGTGTGGCTCCTCAGTGTCGCTTTCGTAAAGCTCGGCGTCGCCTCCGTGCAGCCCCGCGTGGCTGGTCTGAAGTTCGGCTTCCCGCTCCCGCCGCCTACGCTCAAGCTCGGTGGCACTCTCGCGCTTTTTCTGGAGCAGCTCACGCTCGGTGGCCTCGTTGAATTCCCGGTGCTGGCGGAGCATGTGGAACAAGGTGGGGTTGACAAACGCGGCGTTCGAAAAGCTCAGGTCGTCGACAATCTGGCAGCGGTGCGCGACTTCGGCCTGCGCCTCTTCAGACCAGCCGGCCTGTGTGCTGAACAAGCCGCATTCCCGCTGATTGCGGACGAGTCCCGCGTATTTGTCGCGGAAAGCGCGCACGCTAATCAGCTCGGACGGCGGCATGACCACGGCGGCGCGCGGGAGGGAGGGACAAGACGCCTGGTAGTCGGTCGTGCCTGCTGTACAGGCGCGTCGTGGCCGCGCGCAAATGACTGCAAAAATTAGCTGTGGTGCGAAAGGAGTGTTTGGTAGAGCCGGCGCCGCACGCAAATCCAGGCGCAGCGCCATTTGCACTCGCCGCCAGGCCTGCACAATCACATACCGCCAGTGAGGCGCTGCGCCCTCCCATTGGACGCCGCGAGGGCAGCCCAGTCACGTGAGAGACAGCCTGGGATCCGCCAGCGGCGACCGGCTCCGGACCGGCGAGCGGGTCGCTCGCGCAGACCCGGGCGGGCTGATCTGGCCGACCGGACGAGGCAGCGGCAGAGGCCGAGGAGGAGGAGGGCGAGTGGCAGCGTCGGGCGATCGCTGAGTGCCGGTCTAGCCAGCGAGGTTTAACCCCCGCCCGAGCATCACACTGCTGATCGGCTGGCGGCGGCCTGGGCGCTGGCAGCCGCAGCGCAGGAGGCGGCTTGCGGGTGGGTGATCGGTGGGCCGAATAGACCAGGCGGGGGCCTGCCAATCCCGCGGGCGCCGTCGCGCGCAGACGCCGGTCAGGACCTGACCGGCGCAGGTCAAAATCGCGGGTCGCGCAGCGGCCTTGCCGGCAGACGGGCGACCATCGTGCGGGCCTCCTTCTCTCCGGCCGCTCCCTCCACCCCCGCCCGCAGAGCATCATATTTCCTAGTGCGGAGGCGACCAGAGCAACCAGGTTCTATTTTCTGGCTACCGATCGCGTCTGCTACTGCACAGCCACTGCTCACGCCGGCACAGCGCAGATTAGCACGGACCAGCGCCGGTTTTTGGGCTGCCCGCGCGCAGAGCGGCTCATTCGATCCGGGGACTCCCCCACGCCAGGCGGCGAGCGGCAGCAGCGACTGTGCTGCGGCGACCGAGTAACCGCGCGCGGCGGACCCTGTCGGGTAAGTCTGCTCGCTTGTAATTTGGACACTGCTGGCTATTTTCGGCCGGTGGCGTCTGCCATTTCGGCCCCTGTGCTGGCAGTGGTCCGGCTCTGGCGCGGGGCGGGGCTAGCACCACGCGCGTACGCACATGTGGTGGCCTGGCTGAGAAAGCGAGCATTTGCGGCGCTGACCATCTCTGTACCAACGCCCGCCACTCTATTGCAGCCCCTGCATCGTCCGCCCTCGCGCGGTCCCTGCATCTGCCGCCCTCACAGTACCTGTGTGTGCTAGCTCCGAGATCTGCGCGTCATAGCCCCCCACAGCCTGTGCAACTCTGCTCTGCGATTTCCTGCTGCGCCTGCTTTCCACGCTGGATGCCTGCCAGGCGTAACGCCTGTGTCTGCAACGCCTGGTGCACAGCGTGCCCCCGGCCCAGGCATCCGCCCCCTCGAGCCACACATCCCCTCGCAAGCCCGTGCGTCTGCGTGACTGCTCCCGCATAGAGGTATGCGTCTCCTGTGCCATTGGCGCCGCTCCCAACGGCGCCTCTCGGCGGCCTGCGTGTGGTCGAGGACCTACACGTGGCTGCTGCTGCTGCTGCTGCGCTGAAGCTAGCTGCCCCCGCTCCGATCTCCACATCGCAAAAGACAATACACAGCCCCCTCCCGACTGCCATACGCCCGCTGCGCTTCAGCCCCGGGCCATCCCCAGAGTTGTGGACTCTGGGGTTTCGCGCGGGCGGTGCGCCTCTTGCACCAGCGAGGCAATCAATTGTCCACCAGTCAGCCCCGCCCTCCTCGATCCCCGCCACCAGCGGGGCGCCCGGCGCCTTGGGCGCCCGGGGATGGGCCCGCAAGGCAGCTCCTCGCGCAGCTACACTACCCAGGCCCCTCATGGAGGCGCCTTTGTGCTTGTTCTTTCATCATACACCTGCCGTCCGGCCCGCCCCACCCCGCCCTGCTACCGCCCCGCGCTGCGGCGCCTAAAAGCACCACACCGGCTAAAGCAGCAGCGGCGGCCCTTGCCTCCGCACTTGCATCGGCCGACTTTATGACCCGCCTGCCGCACCTCCTCCTGTAGTAAACCAACGCAGTTCGCTGTGCTTGGCGCGCACTATCCGAGGACGCTAACCAGGGGATACTAACCAGGGGATACTAACCAGGAGATACGCGCGTTGGCACATTGGCTTTGCGCCCCCCCCCCGGCGTCCCAGACCACCTACAGTTCATGTCAGGCGCATGTGTCTGCCGCCGGATCCACCATCTCACAGTACGCACTACATCTCTCAAGGTAGGTTGGCCGCCACGCAGAGCCCCTGGCAGTCCTTGGTCCGACAAGGAAATCAATGGCCGCGTTTGCCCGCGGCGGCCGGGAGGGGCGAATGCCAGTAGCACCAAGACATCTGTTTGTGTGGTGTGTCGGATAAGCGGGGGGAGGGCAGCCTCTAGTGGGGGAGCGCCGATGGCCATAGCACGCTTTTTTAGCAGCTGGGTTTCGCTGGAAACGCAACTGCCAAAGCAGGCGCTCTGCTTGTAGCCCGGGCTTGGTGTTTCATGCTCGCCGCCCGCATCCTCCCGGGGGCCGTGCAACATGGGCTCAGCCCCCTCCACCCGCACAAAAGTTATCCCCAGCAGGGCCCCTTCCGCATGCGCCGCCTCCTGCCAGCGCTGCCTACTCTAAAACACTGAGCAGCCGCCGGCTCTACACCGCAAGAATACCGCCTCTGCCTGTAGAAACCCCTGTCGGGCCAGCCGCCTACTCCCTTGTAGGCCCTCTCATTCCCCCTGTCACCGCCACAGCCAGAGCCACCAACCCGAGCTACTCTCCACGAGCGCCCGCCTACGCCCGAACCAGCAGCACGGAGCACGCGCGGCCAAATTGATGATGCTTTCGCCCTTTGCTGCTAACGATGCCAGCCCCGCTCTGAACCGCCAGCAGCAGAACCCGCAGGCCCCGCAACAACACGCGTACCGGCTAGAGTACGCATCCAAGCTGGGTGTTGATCCAAATGTCGGCGTGTTCCCAGCGCTATCCCCGCGCGCCTCGCGGCTGCTAAGTACCAATGGGCCCGAGAGCGACAGAGATCCGTTTTCCGAAACATCCTCGGTGCTTGGCTTCGGCGGCCCGCTGAGCTTTGGCCACGATGGTTTGGCTGGCGTCAAGATGTTCGATCTTAAGCCGTTTGCCACGAGCAGTGCCCTCACCACTGCCGACCTTCAGTTCTCTGGATACATACTCAACGGTGGCCATGGCACTGGCCGTGCGGACCTCGCCCAGCGCGGCCCTTCCAGCGGCATGCCTGCCTCGTTGGATGGCAACAGCTACCTATTTGACGCCCAGGGAGCCGGGGAGGCGCGCCCGTTGCCTGCGCCTGCGCTGGCCAAGCGAGGGAGCTCGACGCTCGCCCACAGCCACATCGGGTCGCTGGGTGCCGCTGCCGGGGTCATTGGCGCCCAGGCTTCGTCCGTATCCTCGACGCCCTATCACGGATTCGCGTCCGTCGGCACGGGGCCCATGATGGAGTACTCCTCGTACGCCTCGCTGCTCAACAAGGCGAGTCTCATGTTCGACAGCAACCTCGACTCGATGACCGTCGACTGGTAATGTATCACCCCCTCCAGCTCGTCCAGCTCCAGCTGGGACGCTCTCCCGTCCCATCCCCGCCTCCCTCACGGCGTCCCTTCTTCGCTTGTCGATGTGAAACAGCAGCGCCGCGGCATCGGCGGTGCCATGTCGCCACGCATTGAAGTGGGTGCGCGGCATGGCCTGCCTACTCCGCTGCCCTCCACACGTGTGTGTGGGGAGGTGATGTGGAGGTGTGTGTGGAGCGGGGCGGGGGGCGCGTCTGTGCGGAGAGTGTTCGAGGGCCTGCCTACTGCGTCCACGGTGGCACGCAAATAGGCGCCGTGTATTGGAGCGCGCCCCCGCCTGATGCCCCATCCTACTAATGGCTACCAATGCTCACCACCTTCCCTATCTCAGGCTGCGGGTGCCGCCGTAGGTCTCTCGAGGAGCGCGAGTGCCGCCGGCGCCTGGTGCAGTTCTGGAGACGCCATGAAAGCAACAACATCCTCTGCACATTCAAGGCTGTTGCTGCGGCGGACCGGGTGCCCAACAGCATCGTGGTGTCCTGCATTTTCTGGGAGGAGCGGCGGGATTTCTTCATCACCAGCGTGGACTGCATTCACCTGCTCGAGTCCCTCATTGCCGTCCGCTTCACCGTTGAGGAGAAGAACCGCATCCGCCGCAACCTCGAGGGCTTCCGCCCGCTGACCGTCAGCAAGTGCAAGGCAGAGTCGGCCGACTTTTTCAAGCTCATCATGTCGTTCCCGAACCCAAAGCCCCGCAACATCGAAAAGGACGTCAAGGTCTTCCCGTGGCGCATCCTCCCGCTGGCGCTCAAAAAGATCATCGGCAAGTACACCACGAGCTATGGCGGCACTGCTGGTGCGAGCATGGACTCGCTCCCGGGGTCGAGGCCTGCAAGCGGCGCACGGGTGGCCGGAGTCCCCCTATCCGCACCCGGGGGCGGGGTGATGGCGTTCGCGCCGCACGCATTCCCCGCTGGCGTTCTTTGCAGTACTTCCGAGTCGGCGCCGCTGGCGAGTGTAGGCGCAGCACACGGCCTGGCCGGTTGCGTGGATATGCTGGACGACCTGCAGCCGGCCGGCTGCGTGCAGCTGTCGACGCCGTCGCCCGCGTCTCGATCGTCGTCGCTGACATCGTCGCTGAC